>JAUMHB010040661.1:0-18754 GCA_032359685.1 Pittosporum tobira
AATTAAATATAATAATATTTTTACTTTATTTAAAAAATAATCAATAAATATTTCAATTAAATAAAATTTAAATCGTTATTTTTGGCCCTTTCTGTTCATTTATTTTTCTCTAACCATATAACCCGAACCTTTTGTCTTTTGTACTTTCCATCGTTTTCCTTTTTTCTGATAAGATATTGAGATATTGTCAATGCCTACGGCCTTCTAGAAATTCTCGATTTTCGCTCTCAACGGAAAGTTAAATTATTTTGATACTACCCTTTGGATTTGGTTCGGCTATGGCGACGTAAGCAATGCTCTCATCGATCCAGCCACGTGGCTGTTAGCTCGAATCTCTCCTCGTTGAATTTTGCGTTAAAAACCAATGAATCATCCACTCTTGTCAAACATATACACTCCTGTTGGTTTGCTCTGTATCACTCATGGTCTTGATACTCCCCCAAATCTCCTCTGGGTATGTCTGCTTTCTCTTCTTTGTTTGATGTTATTTCGATCATGGGGTTTAACAACATATAACCAAAGGGGAGTGCTATCTTATCTGCGGTTTATTTGCTTTGTTCCCATCTAATTGTATATATTCATTTAATTTTTTTCTGTGATTATCTGATACGACTTTTAAGAGTTCTTGATGAACTAACAGAGTATGCTTATGATGGAATTGTAGAACCGGCGGTTGATTTTTATTTTACTATTGTGTATTGATACGTATGGAATTATTGGTTTAATATGACTAGTTTGTGTTTCATAGTGTTTTCTTTTGTATCAATTCAGTTGATTGCTAGCACCGTAGCGTGGTACCTGTTTCAAGTGTTAATATATGTTACAGCCATACTTATATTTTATATTTTGTGCTGGTTTGGTAGCTTTGTTCATCTAGATCTTAGTTTTTGAATTAAATAATGTCGTTCTGATTTTTCTCCATAAATAAAATAAACAGAGATTCCTTGATGTTGGGTAAATTTCTAAATTTATCCATTTTTGGCTTTCACCAGATAAACAAGTGTGAAAATGTTAGGTGGGTTCCTCTCGATAGCTATTTTCTTGTTGGTCTTAAGTTCCCAAAGTTCACAAGCTAGTCAAGCAAACGTATATCGAGTGAAAACTAAAGTGTTTCTATCACCTAAGGTTGTTCTGGACCCAGGATCAGTGGCGAACAAGTACCACTACAATATTGACTTTCCAAGAGGCCATGTTGCTCTCAAGGGTTTTAATGCTGAAGTAGTTGATGAATCAGGGAACCCTGTCCCCCTTCAGGAAACTTATCTCCACCACTGGGTCGTTGCAAGATACTTTCAACGTAAAGGTGTTGATGTTTCAAAGCACAGTGGAATTTCGGGTTTCCACCAGTCTGATCGCATAATTGCAAGAAATGCTGGAATTTGCGATTATGGTCTATCACAATATTTTGGGCTTGGGTCTGAAACACGAAAAACAGCCACATATGTCCCAGATCCTTATGGAATAGAAATTGGTAATCCTGCAGAAATTCCTGACGGGTATGAGGAGAAATGGTTACTTAATATCCATGCAATTGATACACGGGGTGCAGTGGACAGGTTGGGATGCACTGAGTGCAGGTGTGATCTGTACAATGTTACTGTAGATGAATATGGCCATCCTTTGAAGTCAGGTTATATAGGAGGCTTGGAATGTTGCTATGATGAGACACGATGCAGGGTAAAAGAGGGATTTCAGAGTGCTAGAAGGACCCTCTACATGAGGTACACAGTGAAGTGGGTTGATTGGGATGCTTCCATTGTGCCCGTCAAAATTTTCATCTTTGATATCACTGATACATGGAAAAAGTCGGATGAATCGACAGGACTTAGCACAAAACATGATTGCCATGTGAGTAAACTTTTCCTATACGTGCTTTTAAAAGGATAATTATGACTATAAAACTACATAGGTATATTGTTGGACACATCTCCCTGAGATGGTTCGACTTCCACAATAGTGTTGTGGAGTATTTTTATTCTAAATTATACTCCATACGCATCTATAAGAGGACCATAGTCCCAAAGCTTGATTCTTGTTAGGTATTGAAATTTCTATTTTAGATTACTTTGTAGATTTTTTGTGCTTTGAATTTGGATGAAGGTTAAATAAATTCCTAGCTGGAAGTGATTTTATAGTTAACTTTATAAATTTGCAGTCAAGAGAGTGAAAAAATGGAAGTTTTAAAGTAATTCTCGTAGTAGTGTGGGATTGCAACTTTTTCCCCTTTACAATGTTGATTTATATGTTTCTCAGTAAACAAATTAGCTGAATCATTTTCATTACAGATTGAGTATAATGTTGAGTCTTGTGCCAATGATGTGGTTAGCAAGAAAAATGGTTGCATTGATTCCAGAAGGATAAGTGTGAGTATGCCAACTGGCGGTGATGTCATCTATGCTGTTGCACACCAGCACACAGGGGGGATTGGTTCAACTCTTTATGGAGAGGTATTGTCCATTTCTGATTTTCTATTTGTTGGCACTTGTCTGCTTTAGAGCGCCTATGTTGGGAATTCATCTGCCATGATAACTCTTTAACTGTTTTTTATCTCTGAAAAGTTCCATGTTTTTTCAAGTTTTTTGGTCTTTGAAACAGCAAGTAATCTTATAGCAACAAGTTCATCACGAATGAGTTTCATTTAATGAAGTGATCATACTCATACCTTTCTCAAGCTACAGGATTTTCTAGAGAAGTGTTTGCTTCAGATAAGGGGACACTTCCATACAGTCTTAGACGTGGCCAAGTTTTTTATGTTTTCTTCTACATTTATCATTTGTGCTAGCATTCAAATTTCATCAATTTGCATTTATCCCGATCTTTGATTAATTTAGCTGTGCCTTTGTTTTTCCTTAACTTCTTGCCTCCTTTTGCTGGTTTGATATGTTTTCTTTTATATTTAAATAATTGAATGATGTAGGATGGACAAGTTATATGCTCGTCAATACCAACTTATGGAGAAGGAACGGAAGCAGGAAATGAAGCTGGTTACATTGTAGGAATGTCCACCTGCTATCCTCGACCAGGCTCTGTAAGGATTTCAGACGGGGAGACTCTATCTTTGGTATCTAATTACAGCAGTGCTCAAAGACATACTGGAGTCATGGGCCTCTTCTACATTTTAGTTGCAGAGCCATTACCAAAAACCAAGTCTTTCTTGCAAGCTGCAGTTGAAGTAAGATTTTACCCAATTTTTTTCTACTATCGTTTAAATATATTTTCCAAAGAAATTTATCAAGGCTGGTACGTGTGGAGATGAAATTTATTTTTTTAAGTTTTTCAAAAATTCACGGAGTTGTGATTGATCATGAACTTGCTTATTAGAAAGTACTATGTAATGATTGTGAATTGCAAGTCATAATGTTTGGATCTGCTGAGCAGTAAAAAGGAATCACATTTTCAGTAGATGGTATTGAAAGCTAGGAAAGTAACCGTTTTAATGACTTTTAAACAACGGATCTGTGTCATAATTCCTTGAGGTCCTTATTCTAATGTTCCTGGTTTGCTGCAGATGCATGGAAAGACCATAACGCCCAGCCGTGTTTGGGTCGAAGTTTTGTTTGGTGTGGCAATAGTTATGGCTGTCGTCGTCCTTGGTTATAAAAGAATTAGGAGTCCAAGAGAGGATGGTTACAAGTCTATCGCGATCTGAGATCACATCATGTAATGCATATAGTACTATAGTGTGTTGAAGCATAAATAATGTAATTCATTGTGTTGTGCATAAGGGGTTTACCATAGAACCCGAGTTCAAGTTGCATTGAATTGTGGATGCTGAACATGTCTGTAGAAGAACGCTGTGTTGATACTATATTTACTAAATTTGGTTGTTTTCATATTCCTGGCCTCTGTTTCTATGCTTGCTTCTTTGACCTTTGACTTGTGCTCTTTGGAGGACCAAAGGCGTGACTGGAAATCTCTTGGTTCTTGTAGGAATATTTATTTACATCAACTGTCTCATAAATTTTTTAGGATGGACTTTTTACGTATAAATATGTTGATTATAGAGGTACTTGTCAAAACTATTTTTCTTCTTTTAAGTTAATTGAATGAAAGATATTCTAAAAAATAGAAAAAATAATTGTAGAAGTTATAATTTAACATATTTTAATTTAAAATTTGAAAATATTAAAATAAAATAAGTTATTTTATTTTTAAAAAAAATTAAATTATTATCAAAAATTATGAAACATCTTAAAAATAAAAACAGCAGCAATAATTGTGGGACGGACGCATTATCATTTTCGGTTTGAAACTAGGCTGATGTTCTAGGCATTGTTGTTCAAGTTCAATTTTAAACTCGCGCACACATCTCCTCAACGTTCGGACCTTTTGGCGCGCACACCCGATCTCCATCCACGCCCGTTATCCAATCTGTCTCTTCTCTGTCTGAAACAAGATATTTTTCATCTTCCTTCCTTATAATAGGATCGTCTCTAACCCGACCCGTAAAAGCACGATTTACCTCTCACTCAACCGGGTCAACTTTTCGGATCCTCATAAGAATATCCTCTCTTTAATCTTTATTGTCTCCTCGTGAAGACCTCTCTTTATTCTCCCATTGTCTACTGCGCCTGTTACAAATTTCCCGAATCCATTTCTTTATATCAACGCCTACTTATCTCTGTTCATAGACCTAAACCATTATTAAATCCACCCATGCTTTGAGAAAAATCAAACCTTTTTCCCATAAAATATGTCAGGGGCGGGACAGGCTTCCCCCGACCACCGGAATCCACTGCCGGCAACGGTCGAACAAAGTCCAGGCTGTCGTAATCCGGTGAAGAAGGCGGGAACTGTATCATTGGACCATGTGCTGGCGGCATTGAACGAGACCAAAGAAGATAGAGAAGCTAGGGTTAAGAGCCTGTTTAATTTCTTTGATTCTGCAAATGTGGGGTATTTGGATTACGCCCAAATCGAGGCGGGGCTTTCTGCGCTTCAAATACCATCGGAGTATAAGTATGCGAAAGATTTGTTGAGGGTCTGCGACGCGGATAAAGACGGGAGGGTGGGTTATGAAGAGTTTAGTAGGTATATGGATGATAAAGAGCTAGAGCTTTATAAGATTTTTCAAGCAATTGATGTGGAGCATAACGGCTGCATTTTGCCCGAGGAACTTTGGGATGCGCTCGTTAAGGCTGGTATAATTCTATAATCCCTTTTGCTATATTTTGTGATGTATCCTAGTTCTTTACTCTGATGAATTGATTTGGAATGTTCAATAATGCTTTCGGTTTAGTTTTAATCTGTAAAATCAAAGAAGTTCTTTGAGGAAGTAATTCAATAATTCTAAGATACAATATAACAGTTACTGTTGTCGGTTGTCTACTACTCCGTATAAGATATTGTCCTAAAGAGAATAGAAGGTTGAAAGATGATTCATGTAGTAGGAACCAAAAAATTGGATGAGGGGCTTTGTTAAGTAGAAATAACTGCGGGCTTTTGCTTTCTGGGGTAATCGGGAAGGAAATTCACTGGCAGCTATGAACTTGGGATTATGGGGGACAATTGGAATCATAGTTGGGATAAGCAGAAACTTATTTATAGGTATAATGACGGATTATACGGATAGCACACTATCCGGTAGGGTTCACTCATTGTTTATGCACACTTTTAAGTCGATTCATCATCCTGCCAAAATTCGTTAGAAGCAGCGAGTTTAGTTAGAAGAAAGGTGATATTCTTTACTGCACGTCAGAGTTAACTAGGAACAGATTGGTATACTTTACAATTGAGAAATGGGGTTTTCTGGAAATGTGGGTGGTAACTGAATTGAAGATTTATGCTGAAATATCAGATTTCAATTTGAAAATTATAGAAGAAATTAAGTGTACTTTTGTAATAAACTATTCACTTCAGTTGACGTTAAGAGATTAATGAGATAACAACAGGCTTTTGCATGTTGGAGTAGTACTACTGCTTGTAGGATTAGAATTAGTTTTTGTTTAGTTTGTAATAAGTAGTACTGTTATAATCTTTTTATGTATCAATATATTTGTGAACTTGTTTTGTAGACCTTTGACTGTGCCTTTTAAATGATATTATTCTTATTTAATTGTTATAAAAGATTACTTTTGGAACCTGCATTTTTCATTCCTCTTTTATAAGTTGTCTTCATCTTATAAGCCACAGCAGTTTTTCTTTTGCAGGAATAGAAATGGATGATGAAGAACTAGCTAGCTTTGTGGAGCATGTTGACAAGGATAATGATGGGATTATCACGTTTGAGGAGTGGAGAGATTTTCTTCTGCTCTACCCTCACGAAGCAACCATTGAGAACATCTATCAATATTGGGAAAGAGTTTATCTTGTTGATATTGGAGAACAGGCTGTTATTCCTGAAGGCATCAGTAAGCATGCCCATCCTAGCAAGTATTTGATTGCTGGCGGAATCGCTGGAGCTGCTTCCCGTACTGTGACGGCTCCCCTTGACCGCCTTAAGGTTGTGTTGCAAGTTCAAACAACTCGTGCTTCTATTCTTCCTGCTGCTAAAAATATATTGAAGGAAGGCGGTCTCTTGGGATTTTTCCGTGGAAATGGGCTAAACGTTGTGAAGGTTGCACCTGAGAGTGCCATCAAGTTCTACACTTATGAAATGTTGAAAAATTTCATTGGAGATGTTAGTGGGGTAGGAAAGGATGACATTGGGACTTCTGGGCGGCTTATTGCAGGTGGTTTGGCTGGTGCGGTGGCACAAACTGCCATCTATCCTATGGATCTTGTGAAAACTCGGTTACAAACTTACGTTTGTCATAGTGGCAAGGTTCCGAACTTGGGAAAACTATCGAAGGATATATTGGTTCAGGAGGGACCTCGGGCCTTCTACAGGGGGATTGTACCATCTCTGCTTGGGATTATCCCTTACGCTGGTATTGACTTAGCTGCATATGAAGCCTTGAAAGATATGTCGAAGAAATATATACTCAATGATGGTGGTATGATCTCTTATACGTCAAAATCCATGTTTTTGAGGCTGCTTCTAAATAATTTATGTGCTTGGATATATCATAAAAGTTGCATTACTAAAAAAAATCTATTTGCTGTAGAACCTGGCCCTTTTGTGCAGCTGGGTTGTGGTACTATATCAGGAGCACTAGGAGCAACCTGTGTTTATCCAATGCAGGTTGTCAGAACAAGGTATTGCTTATACTACCCACGTTCCACTAAAGGATTCCTATCGACGTTTGAAGTTGATTTGTGAAATTTTCAAAATCAAAATTGTAAACTATCTAAAAGTTACTTCTAGCTGTAAATTTTGTTGTTTTCAAAACCTACATGAATTCGTATTGATTTTTACTTTTAGGATTCCTCGAGTTGACTTTAAATGGTCAAAATGAGATTCTTTGTGGAAATGGAGGGAGTATAGTTATTTTGAAACTACTAGTTTTTCTTATTTATAGGAAAATATTTTGCTTCATATATGACTTTTTTGATGATTAAACTTATTGTTTTGGCTCTTCAGAATGCAAGCTCAACGTTCTAGTGCCACTGCTCCATATTCTGGAATGTCAGATGTATTTATGAGAACTTTTCAGCATGAGGGATTAAGAGGTTTCTATAAAGGACTTTTTCCCAATCTTCTCAAAGTAGTACCAGCGGCAAGTATTACATATTTGGTTTACGAAATGATGAAAAAAAATCTAGATCTTGATTGATCCTGTAGGACTGCATGTCACACATTTGATTTCAGAAACTAGTGGTAATTGTAGTGGTTGATGATGATGAAAACACGGATAAATTTTTTACCAATCCATAGGTAATACCATTGTTTTGAGTTACTTAATTTTCCTTTAGGATAGCGGTGGGGTTGTATCTGAGAGTTTAAGGTTAGAATTATGATGCCTTTTTTGAGCCAATGTACCCTTTATAAAGTTGCTACTACATTATATTCAAATTGGATACTCATTTTGGATACCCATATTGCTTTTGTTAGCAACTTCCCCTTGCTTTGAGTTTCCAGTTTCTGCTTTGAGTGCATAACGTTTCTTGTGCATTAATCAGATGTTGATATTAATGGGTAAATTAGGGGTGTAAAATGAGCCGAGTTCTCGTTTAAAGCTGATGAAAGCTTGTTTAGCTTAATAATTTGAGTTTGAATCTAACTCATTTAAAACTCGGCTAATATTAACTATTTGAAATTATTTATGAAAAATTTTGAGTCCTTAAAAGTTCGTTTGGTTAAACCAACGAGTTTGAGCTCGAGAAAAAGTTCATTTGTCTTAATGAGTCAAACTCGAGTTCGAGCACAAGTTCGTCTCGGCTAGTTGAACACACGTGCATTGATCGGATGTTGGTGTTAATGGAGATTATGCAGCCACCCAACCAAGTGATACGATAATCCAGATAGTTATCTCAGGATAACATACTTGTCACTCTCTCCGGAACACATCCAATTCCATTTGATCATTCATACTACCATATTTACAGAGCTTGATAAATTCTTGCCGGGAAGAGCTCTGCATTCTTTGGCCTATGCAGGCTAGGATTTTGCTGGAAAGGGTGAATGAAACTATATGTGCAGATGGTAATAAGATTTGACGAATTGCTTGTATACGGTGACTATCGAAGCTTTATATGTCATGTAATGCACTGTACAATTTACCACCTGAGCTCCATTACTTAAGAAAATTGTTGCTTCCACCGAGTAGGATTCACAAATGATCCAGTTAAAACTGTTTATATGGGTTGATATGCAGGTTTAATTTGTGAAAATAATACTTTTATTTGTGGAAATAATAGTTCTTTAAAATAATATTTTTTATGATAGAATGCAAATGGTGATAAAGAAGTGCATTTTATCAACACACTTTTAAAAATATTTGCTTATATGCACATAAAATAAATGTTGTGTGAATGATAATATGAATTGCTTGCTTCTAAATTATTCTATTTCGTCTTAGACGACGGAGATCTAATGATCTGTTTTTGACTTTTTTAACCCCGGATGAGAGTGTGAGTGTGAGTGTGTGTGTGTGTGTGTGTGTATATGTATATGTATATTGACGCTAGTAACATAGACTACAAACATTTAGATACACAAATTGCACAAATCATATCGCATAGAAAAAGTGAGGCCAATGGCTTTCCTTTTATTATGAGATAGAAACATAAAAATTAAAATGGAAGAAAGAAGTGAAAAAGCAACTTTAACTGAACCCCTTAACACCTGAGTAGATGACCAATTAAGATCTGAAGTCTGAACGGGGCCATTCATAGATCAAATCTCTCCCTTCCAAACACATTAAAAATACGTACTTAAAAAGTAAAAAAAAAAAAAAAAACCAAGTACAAGCAGGAACATAAAAAAAAAAAAAAAAAAAAAAAAAAAAAAAAAAAAAAAAAAAAAAAAAAAAGCCGGAAGAAAGGCGTTACCTTCCCTTTGCCTCAATATGACTTGCCTTTTTTTAAAAATTACCCTTTGCCATCTAATCACACCAGTAATTAATCAGAGGCCTGAGGGTAATTATCATCATAATAATGTTCATGCTCATAATTAATCTTCTTCTTTCTCTTCTTCCTCCTCCCCCGCATCTTAGCACCACGATAATGATGTTATTGTTTTCTTCTTCTTCCTCCTCCTCCTACCACCATCTATTCTATTCTATATATATATATAGCTACCTTTAATCCCAAAACAAATATAATAATTTCTATGTTTATTAATTATATTCTTGAAAAGGAAATAATATCAAGATAAAGTACAAATTATTAATGACCACCCCCTTAATTGGCATGATTCTTAAATTAGGTCACGGTTATGTTCCACTAAGAATATATTTTATTCTTATTTCGACGATTTAGGGTAAGAGGGAGTAATAAATAAGTTGTTGCATGTGGAGTGAAGCCAGCTAAAGGACAGAAAATGGATAATCAAATGATAAATGTAAGGGGACGAGGAGTCAAAAGTAGTTAACAGGTGGAAGGTGACGAATCAGGAAGGTGTAAAACAAATTGGGAAAGGTTGGTTAAAGCAAGCAAATAGAAAAGAAATAGAAAATATTCCATTCGATATTTGTAAATTATTAGTTATATGGAGATATAAGAAAGAGTACAACCATTCTGAATCGTCCACTTGCTAGCAAAAGCCCCTTTAAGATGGTTGTGAGAATCCGTGTGTCCAGAGGCACTTTTATTCTGGGACAATTTGGTGGGAGACAATTCCTTGTAGGGAGGCCTAGCTAGATCTGGAAGTTTCTATCATATGCACTTTTTCTTTTTTTTTTTTAATTAATTAACTATTTAAAAATGGGTCAGTGTAAGAGTTGACCTTTGAAATATTGAGTAACATTAAAAGAGTCCAGAAATTTCTCAAATTATTAAATAAATTATTTATTAATTTGTGAGTCATTACATAATAATAATAATAATAATAATAATAATAATAATACACGATTTTAAATATTTTTTGAGATTAGCCTTATAAAAATAAACAACAATAGCTCACTCTTCAAAATTGAATTTGACGTGCCGGAGTGGTTACCGGGTTTGATTTGATTTGAGATATCATTTGGCTTTGTCTGCGAAGGTTCGTTTTCAAATGATCAATTTTGATTTCGAGCAAGGTAATCTTTTTGTAATGGGCATTATATTCTGATTTTTTAAACATAAGACTTGACTTGCCGGAGTGGTTATGGGGGCATAAGTAGAAATCTTGTGGGATTGGCCCTCGCGGGTTCGACTACGGTTTCTTTTGATTTCGATAGGACATTTTAACTCGGAGACGGTATCAGTTGTTTTCTTTTGTCTTCTTATGATTATGATTTATGGATGAAGGATACAAGAAGACAGAATGAATTGGAGCTTGGAGAATAATGCTATTGTGCAAGCAATCAGCATTTCTGGTAGCTAAAATCAAACACTGCACCTCAATAAAACAAGTCCATCAAGCCCACGCCCAAGCCATCACCAGAGGCCTCCTCTCTATTCTCCCATCTTCTTCTCTCCTCCTCACCAACATCCTCCACCACTTCACCTCCCTCCTCTCTCCTCACAACCCCATTCCACTCCACTATACAGTCGCTATCTTCTACCTCATCAAGAACCCTTCGACTTTCTGTTACAACACTATTATTCGCGCCCACACCCTCCTTTCCTTTCCCCAAAATGCCCTCACTTTCTTTGCCCAAATGCGTCTCTTTTCCATCCCACCTGATTCCCACACCTTCCCTTTTGCTCTCAAAGCCTGCACTCAGCTCCGTTCGATTTCTCTCGCCCAAACCATTCACTGTCAGTCCCTCAAGTTCGGGTTTGCCGCGGATATATTCGTTTGTAATACCCTCATTGTTGTTTATTCTGTAACGGGTCATATTTGGGATGCGCAGCAGGTTTTTGGCGAAAGTTCTGTTAAGGATGTTGTTTCCTGCAATTCTATGATTGATGGTTTTGTTAAGGCCGGCGACACGGAGCTAGCACGTGAGGTGTTCGATAAAATGCCCGTTAGAGATGCTGTGTCTTGGGGTACTCTTATTGCTGGATATGTGCAAATGAAGCTATTGAAGGAGACGATTGAGCTCTTTGATCAGATGATTGCTTTAGGGGTTCGTCCAGATAATGTTGCATTGGTTTCAGTTCTCTCAGCTTGTGCGCAGTTAGGAGCGTTGGAAAAAGGGAGGACAATACATCAATATATTCAACAAAATAGAATGAGAATCGATACATTCTTGTCCACTGGTTTGGTGGATTTGTATGCAAAATGTGGATGCATTGAGGCTGCTAGGGATATCTTTGAATGGAGTCCTGAGAAGAATTTGTATACATGGAATGCAATGCTTGTTGGATTTGCAGTACATGGTTATGGAAAATTACTACTTGATCACTTATCGAGAATGGTAAATGCAGGTATTAGACCAGATGGGGTTACCTTTCTGGGAGTCTTGGCAGGGTGTAGCCATGCGGGTCTCATTGATGAAGCAAGGCGACTCTTTGGAGAGATGGAGAGCGTATATGAGGTCCCTAAAGAGCTCAAGCACTATGGGTGCATGGCGGATTTGCTTGGACGTGCCGGTTTGATCAAAGAAGCTTGTGATATGATAGAAGCAATGCCAGGAGGCGGTGATGTGTTTGTGTGGGGTGGTTTGCTTGGGGGGTGTAGGGTTCATGGGAATGTTGAGATTGCAGAGAAAGCAGCCGAGCACGTGATGAAGATAAGTCCTCAAGATGGTGGGGTATATTCAGTCATGGCTACTGTTTATGCAAATGCCGAGCGATGGGATGATTTAGCTAAGATAAGGAGATTGAGGGATAGCAGGGTGGTTAAGAAGAAAGCTGGTTGTAGTTTGATTCACGTGGATGAGGTTACTCATGAGTTTGTAGCTGGGGATGAGTTGCATCCTCGAACTAATGAGATATATTTGATTTTAGAAAGTCTAGGGCAACATCGTTTTGAAGCACTCTAGCTGGGAAACTACTACTCTACTAGAGCTAGGGAAATCATACCTGGGAAAGAGGGAGAGAGGAAAAAGATATAAAACTAAAAAAGTCTGGTAGCAAACTTTTTTTAAAGATATTATTATACTTTGATGGAGTAATATATTCTTTTTACTAGTAACATTTTATTGTACACAGAGAAAGTGTTGTCCCCATTCTACATTTATATTTTCATTCTCAATTTCATTTTATAGTAAAGTATCTCAAAAATCTGAGATCCATTACATTATTCTTAACATTACCTATTTTATCAATAGTTGATGGGTCATTTATGTTCTAACCTTTGCCATTTTCCCTAATTTTCTCGAAAAGGTTAAAATAACACTGTTCAGTGGAATGATTGTTATGAAAAATAGACTAGTATTTAAATCATCAAAGCTTGAAAATTAGATTAAGGTGATTTTTGAATACTTGGAAGTAACATTTTAGGGGAAAAAAATAAAATAAAATAAAAATATAGGACTTAGACACAAGCAACTCATGTAAAAGAATATTTTTGAAAAATCTTTCACTAAAAAATCAAGTAAAATAGCATTTTCGAATGAACTTTTTGAAAGAAGAGCCTTATAGAAGACTTTTCTAATATATTATACATATATAACAACATCTCTTACCTGAGTTGCTTCTTGTTTTTAAAATATTGTCGTAAGAGAATCTTGTAGAACCCTTTCCGCATTACAAATCAAGCACCGCTAATTCTCTCAGCTAAGAGAACAAAACTTCCCTGAACTCGGAACACTTCAAATATCTCTTAAGACATGGAAATTCTCCTAAACCATGACAACTCCATTCTCATGGAAAGAGCCCAAAGCAAAAAGCATTGTAAATAAGTGCTAAGAATTTTCAAAATACAAACATGCATGCTCACCTCGAAGAACGTGTTAGTCATACGCTGTACACACAAAATCTCCTCAATGAAGCAAACAACTGACAAAGTACAAACACAAATTGCCACAGCTCTAATAGTAAAAAAGACTGGAAGACGAGCAAACTTTGCAATTGTCCATACCTTTCACAAAGAGTAAAATGACACGGTTTAGTAGAATGTTTGGCATGAAAATATACTAGTATTAAATCATCAAAGTTCGGAAATTAGATTTAAATGTTTTTTCCGATAAGTATAAAGCTTGGAAATTAGGCTAAATTTAAATACAAAGGATGAGTTTTACAAGATGTCAGCTGAGAAAGAAAGTAAATACATCTCTGAGTGTAATTATGCCTTCCACTTGCTGGTTGTCAGGGTCAATGACAATAAGGCGCCGCACCACTGTAACACAGAAGGAGAACTGCCAGTTGATATGACGAGATATACTTGAAGAATAGTATATTAATGGGTGAAAAGCGATTGTTGATATGGACCTGGATCTGAAAGGAGCTCCATGGCCCTGTACAAAGAATCAGAACGCTTACATATCTGATACCTACTGTGCACTCCCATATCCAAAAGTGTCAGCGCCTGAATTCAATTCCAGAAATAGGGAATTTTAAATGACAAAAAGGTACATGGCAGAGAAGTCCACCGATTAATAATGATTAAAATAGGTCAATAGGACTTACTTGAGCTATTGTCGTCCTATCCAGCTGAATATGAGCATACACACTGCCTTTCGCCAATGAGGTGATATCCCTAATTTAAAAAAATAAAAATAAATAAATAAATAAAATGTTAAAAAGGAATGTAAGCTGATTGTGAGATCGAACTCATGAATGAGATTTAAATACAGCAAATGTCTATTACCTCCTGGACAAGACATTTATAAGCGCCCCATTATCATCGACGATAGGTATAGCACTTATTTGTGCTGTCAAAGAGAGAAAAGGACGAATATAAACCCCAAAAAGGTGCTAATCTACAACATCCTGTTGAATAGGTATTAAGTTCTACCTTTTATTAACAAATTAAGGGCGGAATCAAGAAGTTCACAGGGGCGTAATGTTAACAGTAGAGGTCCACCTGAACCTACATTTGTTCTCCAGGTACCTATGCAGAGGCTACCCACAGGTGGTTGTAGGAAAGGCAGATAGTTGAGGCGGTGCCCAAAATGACTGCATATATCTAATTTTTCACCAGGAAGAGAAATTAAATCATTAACAGCATATTGAGGGATGCGGTTTTTAAATAACAGGACAAAACCCACGTTTTAATATTCCAGCTAGGCATGCTACATGTAACAACACTGGACAAGATCCATCTTCCATGTAATCCAAAATTGGAACTGCAGATATCCTATTTTGCACAATTCTGAGAGCAAGATCGTGTAGAGACTCATCAGGACCAGCCTGTGGGTACAAAGAAAGAATAGGGAAGACTTACGAGGATATAATAACTCTATGGTGAGAAGCTATAAACATAAATCTGATACTAGTACGAACAATTAATAAATTATTGGAAATTTCCACCAAAAAGGACACATGCATCAGATCAGAAATCAAAATTGTCTGATTGACGGAGCACTTACTTGGATTAAAGGTCTATACGGCAGCAGAGTAGAACCAGCTCCTTCTCTGTAAACTTGATGTTTTCCTTCCTTGAAAGCTGAAATTGTATGCATATCCAGCATTTCATTTGTAAGAACTGCACGGTTCTTATGAAGCTGCAGGAAGTGGTAACAGAAACTTCAGTCCACCCTGATAAAGAAACAACAAAAGTTGACAATAGAATGCATCGCAAAGTCAGAAAACCGAAATATCCAAATAGTACACTAGTCATTTCCCATTACCATTCACCAATACCGAAAACTAATGTGAAATTTTCTCCTGCTTTACTGGTCTGCAAGGAAAGGCTTAGTTGGTTGCTTTGACTTTCTAAGCTGATTTATATATATATATATATATTTTCTAATTCCTGATTTTAGCAAACAGGAAAAGTGTTGAACATGTAAACATAATGTTTGGCACGGAGATCCCGTCTTCAGTTGGCTTCCCCGAAGCTTTAGAAGTTGCTAAGGAGTCTGGTCTCCAATGTTCGCAGAACGATGCCACAATTTAGGAACTACAATGGGCTTTCACATTCGAAACCAACAATTTATCAAAGTTGAACCCTACAGAAGCATGGACAAATTACTAATTATGGCTAAAAAGATTAATGACCTTGAAGTAATACCTTTACTAAGAGACAAATGAAGTCAGAAGCAGTTAGCATCCCTGAAATCTGTCTGTTAGGTTCATCCCAGATAGGCACCACAGCAAGTCCCTAAGTAAAAAGATTTGATGTCAACACTGAAATTATGACCAAAGTAACACTGAAATTACTGCATCAACAATCTCAAATGATATCTATGGCATGTGAAACCACACTGACAGAAACGAGTTCCAGCACATGTTTTCTTATATTCCATTCAAGGGACATAGTTTTTGGAGTTTTGTATGTGAAAGATTAAAAAAAGGTGATAAAATGAATAGTATTTTTAAAAAAAAATATTAAAATACAGTATATAAAGATAAGGCTGAAAAGTTTGTACCTGTTCGTACATGACATGGAAGGCCTCTTCCACATCACAATTAACATCAAATGCGAAGACCTAACTTTCGATAAGTCACAAAATTAGCAATAAACAACCCAGCCATAAACGATAACAGTAACAAACATAGTGGAAATAGAAAACAGAAAGCTGAAAGCATTCACACCTTGCTTGACTCTGGAAGCAAGTCATACGTTGTGTAAAATGACATGTGCAATGACAAATGAAGGCGAGAGACATCTATCTCGTTAGGTGACAATGACAACACGGGTCCATGCTGTACACTTCCGGATGATGAAGCTTGATCTGCCTGGTATTCAACAAAAATAAGATACGAGAAGCTACTCTGAATAATATAATCACATTGTGTATATGACCACTTTAAAAGTAAATACTATGTATACTTAAAAGATAAGCCATGGAAACTTTAACACTGACCCCAGGCCGTGGAAGCCCATTCTTATCTATATCCATAGTTGGTTGAAAAGATTCTCCGACTGGAGGGATGAATTCTTGTTCTGCTACCAGAATATAATTGTTAATTGTTCCATAGGTAGTATCCTGAAGACATGGTTGTTGATCATCAATGCGCCATACATTGTCAACCAAGAATTTGTACTGCACCACAGATTCAAAGTCTTACTGATGTAATATATGACTGTCAAGTTTAGTACTGGTGGTATTTTATGGAGTTCTGACTTCTGACAGTCAATTTACATAGTATCATTATTTAGTACCGTCAATTGACAAATAAGATTAACTCTGGAAAGGATACCTAATTCAACAAACTGGGCAAATTTCTAAAACATCCAATAACCATTTAAAACATGTATATTTCACCCTTCACATATCACACCACATACCTATTGATTCTATTCTAGTGAAACTTTAACAACAATACATAAAGATGTCACCATAAATTTATCCCGGTAGGATCAACATTTTTGACAGAGCGATCATGCATGATAAATTTGTAGCTCTCTGTTTCTCATCTTAAGCCCAGTGAAACTGATTAGAGTTCGACTTAAATATGAAACATTCGCAGTTAAAAGTGTATGCATATTGGATATACCTGATGACATCCGGCCGGAAGATCACGAAATGCTCGGAAAATCGTGGATGAACCCTCTACCAAAATCATTGGAACTTGCTCGGTCCACCTTAATTCATAAAATAATTTTTTTTTAAAAAAAATCATAAAATCTGTTTATAAAAGTTTGCAGATAGAGATAATAGAATTGGAGGAACGAAATGAAATACATACCCGGTGAAAGAATCGTAAAGGAAGACCTGGGTACCTCCATAACGCCATAGAAACTGAGTTTGAACCATTCTTGTTTCCCAATTGCTTCCTTCAATTCACATAAACTCACTCGCTTCCCTCAACATATGGTCGAATATTACATATATATAATTTTATTTATACAGCTGTATGACTAAAACTAGCGATCGTATGTAATCCCGCAAGGCGAAGGAAATAAGAAGAGGAAATAATTTTACAAAATTGGGGAATACGAATAAAATAGTTGAATCCAAGAAAATTCAATCCTTTGTACCACTACCAAATTAAATATGCCGGCTAATGTTCATGTATTTGATCATGTACTAACTAGTTCCTGAAGAGACTAAATATGCAAAATATGCCTGGGTTTCTCAGAAATACTGTAGTAAAAAGTATTATTCTATAAATTTCAGCGTATTTCGGATTAAATTTTAAATAGTCATTTAAGGTTTAAATTAATTAAAAATTAAAAATTAATTAATTTTATTTATCTATTTATTATATTTATGTTCGATGATTCGTATCTGACTGAGACAGTCTAAGCATTAAATTTTTTTCTCTATCGCTAACATTAATAAAAAGTAGTGCTAGTAGAGAGACACTAAATTCAAATTCTTTATATACCATAAATACATTATTTTTGTATAATTTCCATCCACACTTTTATTGATTAAATTACAATAAAACCATATTAATTTTGAAGATAAAAATATTTTTAAATTAAAAAAATTATGTTATGCTATATATTAATGGACAAAATTTGATCATTCAAATTTTAGTGGTTCCATCATGTCTATATTTGAAAATTCTCTAAACTAAAATTCTTATTTATCACAGCGATATATTTCCATATTATCATTTATATTTCTTTTTCATTTTGTATCACATTAAATACTTACTATAATAGTAATTTATTTCCTTTACTATGGATTAATGTGAAAATAAATATATTAAAAGTAACAAGACAATTTTTGTTTCTAACTTTCAAAGTACTAAACTAATTTAAATTTTGTTAAATATTTATTGTCTAAATTATTTTTAATGAAAAAAATTACAAGCTTTAATTTTATTTTTAAAATTATAATATTAAAAAAATTTCTAAAACAACTGTTCATTACACAAATTTAAATGCTAGTACATGAATAATCTTAAGCAAATGAAACTGAATTTCGTGGTTGTCCTTTTTCGCAGTAGAAAAAAAAAGCTGCACTACATGGTTTTCTAAACATGCACTGGCAATGTACGCATCACTTTACACTATGTTTGTGAATTTTTGGGTAAATAATGTTTAAGATTTTAAACTTAAAAAAGTTTAAGAAAAGAAATAATAGAAAATAAATATTTTTCAGTTTTATTTGTGAGTTTATTGAAGAAAATATAATAATTATCTCATCTTAAGCTTGTGAATTGGTAAGAAAAATAAAAAAAAAATGTATTAAAGTATATTGTTATTATTGTACCCTTGTATGTTTTTTCAAAAATAAAAATTATTATCAATTAAAAAAATTATCCAAATATATCATTTATCATGTCAAATTGAATTTCATAGTACCCCATATTTTGAAAGTTAAATTTATATCAAGAG
>JAUMHB010040672.1:6853-18749 GCA_032359685.1 Pittosporum tobira
TAATTCCTGTCACTGTAAATGTATTCTGTTTTAAGTGTCAATATATCTCAATATTTATGGGTTGAGGGGTTTTGAATTCTTGACAATTATCTAACAGAGAGATGGAAATGGAAGCAGAAAGCAGCAGTGAAGGAGTCTGTGATCAGATTCGTCGAGTTCTTCTCATCTCTGCTGGTGCTAGTCACTCTGTTGCTCTCCTCTGTAAGCAACAATTTCTATTTTTGTAACTTTATATGTGTGTCTTTTATGGGTTGTTTAAGTTGTTATTTCCTAAATTGAATACAGAATGATGGGTTAATTTAAAATTTTCATTTGGAGGAATGCCCAAGGATGAAATCTTGTTGTTCATTTTTTGGTGAACTGCTTTGTTCTGTTTTGTTTTGTGTTTCACTCACTTAGGGTTAGAAATAGCTTATTGTTCTGTATCTTCGGTTGGGAGTACTCTGAAATAGTAAGTTATTGTGATCAGGCTATTTTCAGGCACGATTGTTAATCTGAAATTCGATGTTGCTAAGTTTGATTCTTTTGTAGAGTTGTGTTAGTGTAGAGGAGTACAAATGTTAATCTGGAGATCAATGTTGCTAAGTTTGAGTCTTTTGTAGAGTTGAATAGACTATATGTAGCTAGTTTTAGTTTCTAGTGAAAGGATTAGAATAATTCTGGTCTCAAGTGATTTAGTGATATTTGAAGTGCTCTGTCAAGCTTCATTGGGACTACACTCATGAATTAGTCATACTAGGCACACCCTTGGTCTGTGGTTCCACACATCTTGTCATGAATCCTGCTTCTACCATCCAAATCTTCATATCCCTAAGCTCTTACATGAGGATGTTAGGGTTTTGAGTCTTTTCAAATGCCTGCAAAAGCTGGATCTAATCATGTGCAAGGATCCCACAAGATACATGGTGAAAAAGAAAATAAAAAACCCACAGAAAACGAATAACGAGACAACACAAACAACAAAAATTTTAAAGGTTCGACCAGACTTAGCTACATCTATGGAAAGAATCAACATTACCTAACTCAAAAGAATTTGTCGTACAAATCAATGGTTATGACTTTGTGTTGTTATCCAAGTCCAATCTCTATGCGCATCCTCTCTCAAGTCCTTATGAAGATCGCTAGCATCTCCCTCACTTCTAGCACTCTACTGTTTGTTTTGCAGGGACCATAGGACCCCTATTTATGGAATCCAAGATGAGAGATCTCAATTTCATAATGGAATAGGATAACTGATACTTAATGGATTAGAAAACCCACATCCTTGATGGAACAGGATCGAAGTCACATCACAACATTATCTTCTTTCCTAATATTACTATTGCGCTCTTTTGGATATGGAAAAGACATTAATAGAATAAAGTTCCATAAACAGGGCATCTCATTGAAAACGCAAACAATAAAGTTTCCTAAGCGAGCCATGTAAATGTACCTGTAAGGATTTAGAAGTACCCTTGAAAGCATGTAATGGAAATAAAGTGACTGGGAACACCTAAATGATTTTTCGTTATCGTAGTTTTTTGATGGTCCCCAAAGAGAAAAGACTACTAGCTGCTACAAATTTTTACTTGGAAGTTGGAAACTGTAACCTCGAGTTCCTAATAACTTATCATTTGATTTTTCATATAAATTGATTCATCATCCAATGGCAGATAAAATCATGATCTCATCTAACAACTGTAAAAGCTCAAAAGTAGATGGTCTATGACCAAAAATCTTTCACCTCCGTGATATGAGAAGAAATAAGACAATACATACATTTACGGTGATATAATAATACCTCCCATCATCTCAAAATGAATGATAGGGTTTGACTGGCAGATAGTTTAAGCAAGATAGTATGACCAAAATAAAAAATTTATAGTTCCCATTATGCCCTCAACTACGTATGGAAATCTGACTTGAGTTGCACATTGCAGCTGGAAATATTGTTTGCTCATGGGGACGGGGAGAGGATGGACAGCTAGGCCATGGGGATGCTGAAGATCGATTTTCTCCTACTCAAGTGAGTGCCTTAGATGGCGAGGAAATAGTATCTGTTATCTGTGGAGCCGATCATACAACTGCATTTTCAGAGTCGAGTAGGAAAGTTTTCAGTTGGGGATGGTAAGTTCTTTTTTGCATTTCTTGTGAATTGTAGTCTTCCATGCCTATATATGTCAACTCTTCAATGGTTCACAATTAACTTTGATAGCATTTGTTCTTCTATAAATTCTGTAGGGGTGATTTTGGGAGGCTAGGTCATGGAAACTCTAGTGACGTATTTATTCCTCAACCAATAAAAGCATTATATGGTCTATGTATAAAACAAATTGCTTGTGGGGACAGCCATTGTTTGGCAGTGTCCATGGATGGTGACGCATACAGGTTGGTAGCAGTCCTAGCTATTCTTTTGAAATTCTTACTGATGAATCTAACCTTGCTCACTTAAAATTGATCTGCTATTACTTTTCTGAAAAAACAATATTTTTCTCACGTGGTTTATAGAATTTCACAAACGAAAAATTAATCTAAGCTGCATCATCTGTTACATGCTTTCTTATTTAAACTTCAAATTTGCATTTATTGGTCGCCGGTGTGTGAACTTGATTACTTTTTGACTGTTCATATAATCTGGATAAAAAACGTGAACAATTTTAAATTAGCTGCAAGTCAGCAACTATTATCTTGCAGGCAGAAGCTGCCCCAAGCGTTGTATGTTCCCGGTGGTTTACTTGTTTATGTAAAGTCAATTTATGTTCTCCTTTCAGACATGTTTGACTCCATATTAGTTTCATATTCCTTTTCAGTTTTTAACCCCATTTAGACTTATGTTGTTTTGTTTCATTCTAATTTCAGTTTTGCTTCTATTATTGTAGTTGGGGACGGAATCAGAATGGTCAGCTAGGTCTAAGCACCACAGAGGACTCTCTTGTGCCACAAAAGCTTGAAACTTTCCAGGTACTCTGTCAGTTCACCGTAACCAGAAGTTTCTTGTTGCTCATACTTGGTATATATACAGTATACTAGCTTTCACGAATTTAAGTAGTAGTACACTTTCTAAAGTCATATCAATATAGCTGATGCTTTATAGCTCTTCGAGAAACTAATGATTTCCACAAATATATTTTATTTATAGCTTTCACGAATTTAAGCAATAGTACACTTTCTTAATATTGTTCTCATTCCCATCCTTCATGGTCCTTAAAAAGTTTCATCTATTGAGCACTTTGGGCATGGTTCTTGGCTTCTCATTAACATCCTCATGATTATACTGTCATACTTCCATTCAAGTCGTATATTAAACTTCACTCAACTTTCATATGTGCTATTTAGGGAGTAGCTGTCAAAATGGTGGCCGCTGGTGCTGAACATACAGCTGCTATTACCGAAGATGGTGAGCTTTATGGTTGGGGATGGGGACGATATGGTAATTTGGGGCTAGGTGACAGAAATGATCGCTTAGTTCCGGAGAAAGTTGCAAGTGTTAATGTATGTAACGCAATTAAATTAATGTATTACTTCTTTAAACATTTTACTTTCAAGTTCCAAGTACTATTTCGATAAACATGACCTATTTTACTTAGTCTATGCACTTTCTGGATAAAAATTCATTATTTTGAGAGTTGAAATTTCTAGATATCAGATACTACTAACTACTAAATGCTGGGTTGTGAGTAAACTATAAAACTGGATGTTAAGTTGAGAAACTTGACTGAATGTGATTCACTTTTGACTTTTATCTTGTGTTTTCCAACAAAATCCAGCTATAAATAGCTGAAAGAGAAGCTTCTGCTTCTGAAATTTATATCTGTACTTCATAGCTGCATCTTATTTCCTTGTTTGTTTAAGTATTTAGTCCTGATAGTTTGTAGTTGCAGGAAGTGAAAATGGTTCTCGTTGCATGTGGATGGCGGCATACAATAGCTGTCTCCTCATCTGGTGGTTTATACACTTATGGATGGAGCAAATATGGTCAACTAGGGCATGGAGATTTTGATGACCACCTCGTCCCTCATAAGTTGGAAGCCTTGCGTGATGAAATTATTTCCCAGGTAACCTCTTAGTCTTCAGTTTGATGTATTATATTTTAATTCCTTCTGTCATGGTTGATAGCTATTGAAGCTTAGAAAATGACAAACTTATAGTATAACAAAAAAAGAAGGCTTAAAAGTATTTTTGACCCTGTGTTGTTATCACTTTTAGACATTGAACCCTGAAAAAAAAACTTTTTGAAATCGAACCTCAATGTTCGTACATTTTTTGAAATTAAACCTTCCGACGAGTTCAATTTCAATTTTGGCCGGAATATTCAAATTTTTCCGGCGATACAAATTTTTAAAGGGGCATTAAGTGATGTGAAATTATATTTTTACCCTTCCTCTCGCCAAAATTGAAATTGAACTCATCGGAAGGTTTAATTTCAAAAAATGTACGAACATTGAGGTTTAATTTCAAAAAGTTTTTTTTTTAGGGTTCAATGTCTAAAATTGATAACAAAACAGGGTCAAAAATACCTTTAAGCCAAAAAAGAAAAAAGGAAGAATAAAAAAACTGAGTAAATGCGGTAATCACTAAAACCATCTTTCAGACGGTCATTTTTCGCTTAGTTAAATAATGCATTGCACTGATATGAGGAGGTGAGGAACCTTCTAATATCATGAAGTTCCAATTTTAATTATTATTCATTGTATTGTTTTCATTAATATGGAATTCTATTTTGACTTTGGACCAGATATCAGGTGGCTGGAGACACACCATGGCACTGACGTCTGATGGAAAACTCTATGGTTGGGGATGGAATAAGGTTTCTCGACTTCAATTTCCTTTGTTTAAATGTCTGGAAGCTATTTGCATAAATTAATAATAATTTTTGTTTGGTGTGATATATAATATATTTAATTACATAAAATGTCTCTGAGTACATTTTAATTTCATACTGAAGCTGTATTAGGTTACTTTGGTCTCTGAGTATTTTAGTAAATCTTGGGTGATTTTTACAATGTGTAAAGTTGACCTCATATTAAAGGAAACTAGAATTCACTTATGTTTCATTTGCAACTTATCTAAGAATGAAACTTTCCTTGTACAGTTTGGACAGGTTGGTGCTGGTGATAATATTGATCATTGCTCTCCGGTGCAAGTTAAATTCCCACATGAGGAGGCTTGTCTTTGTCCCATAGCTTTTGTTCACTTGTGATGTTTGATTAGGAGGGTAGTGTCTGCTAATTAAGATTATACTTTCTGATTTGAATTATTTTTATATATTTTGTTCTCCCATATTTTTAATTGCAGAAAGTAGTTCAGATCTCATGTGGGTGGAGGCACACACTTGCTCTTACTGATAGACAGAACATATTTTCTTGGGGAAGAGGTACCAATGGACAACTTGGACACAGGGAGTCTGCCGACGGGTAATAACATTCTCAACTTTTTCCATTTTTTACAGTTATAAGTTTTTTTTATCCAAGGGAGATTTTGTCTGGCTTCATTTACTGAAAGGGTTGAACATTAACCTGAGGCAGGCAATATTCTTCAGCCTCCAAGTAGCATAAGTTTATACCTAAACAAGAGTTAAGGATACTCCAATTCTGTTAAATTATTATGTCCAATCCAATCATACACCATCCTTTCATCTGAGGCCTGTGATAATTTTAAGAGTCCCATTTGTTCAAATTTTTTGTTCTACAAAAGGAGTTTCATTTTCATTGATTATAGTGATATATTTGCGATTTTTTCAAATGGAACTCATTTGGAGGGAGTATGATTATATTAACTTTCTCTCATGTTTCTAAGCACCACGGGTATTACTGATAATCATGAAGAACTGTTTATTTATTTTTTTTCCTTAATTTTGTAATCATTGTACTCATGAGTTCTTTTTCTGTTTAAAATTTGAAGAAACATTCCGAAGATCATACAGGCTTTGAGTGTGGATGGATCTAATGGGCAACAGATAGAATCCTCAAAACTTGATGCATCATTAGGTGTGTATACTTCTCGTTGTTGCCTTCTTTATTAGAATTTCAAGAATTTATGATGATGGACTTAGATGGTAATTTGAATTACTTTCTTGAACAGGGAAAATTTCAGTCTTGCCATCTGATAGATATGCAGTTGTTCCTGATGATAATAAAGTATGTTTCCTTTTTTCTTTGGGATTATGAAGTGTGTTTCTATTTCTGAAAGCTTCATTAGTAGGTTATGAAAGGGTTTGGAAACCGCGTTAAGTATGGAAATACTTGCTGACAAATGATGCTAAAAAATAAAATAAAAATAAAAAACCCTCAAGTTGTCAGTTTGTTTCCAAAAAAAGAGTCTCATTTCTCAAAATTTTTTGTTCCACAGAATGAGTACTCTTTTATTGATGATAGTGTATAATGACCCAATATCCTTAGATTAACCATTGCAATTACATTATCACATCCACTATGATTAAACTACATCATTAAATATTTTAGGGTAAGCACGGAATGCATACATATCTTTAATATTAGCAAATTTTGCAAATGGTACTCCTTTTGTAGATTGGGGGACACTATTTTCACCATCATTTATTGCAATATGCTCCATTCGTTCCACATAAAGAGTCATATTGAAAAAATAAAAAATTTGCGAATATTAAGGATATATTTCGTCTCTGTTTATAGCTAAAACAATAAATATTTAGGTTAGTAGTGGTGGTGGTGGTGGTGGCGGTGGCATGATATGTAATTGTCACAGCAAGTTTGAGAATGTTGTCATTTTCTATTATCAATCAAAGTTGAACTTTTTTTGTGGAATAAATATTTTTTTATAAGTAGGGCTCTTTTTGTGGAACAGAGGGAATATATTTTTAACATTAGTTTTTTCCAAATCACACTAATATTGGAAACAAAAAAGTAAAAATATTAAAAAGAAGTGTTATTTCAACGGTTAATATTTTGTGTTTTCGCGCTCTCTCACATATGACTCTCAATTCATACTAGAGAAACCTTTTGGATATATGAAAAATAAAGGTCAAGTGTTATTTCCACAAATACTTTTTGATATTTCCACTGTCATCTCTGATATGAATGAGAGACCCATACATAATTCTGTCTAGAGTGCTTTTGTGGAAATATCAAAGATGCTTATGGAAATTGATGCAGGTACCTGGGCAAATGGCAACTTCTGTGGACGGGAATACGAATGATGCAAGCGTTCCCGAGGGTGAGGGTGAGGGTGAGGGTGACGTGAAAAGGATTCGGATATGAAATTTCCGACTTTCTACCAGAATCAACTTACTGAACGGCACAGTGAAAAATCCGAATGTGCGTACCAGTTACTATATCTATCTGTGTATTCATAATGTGGATCTATGTTTTAGTAGTACATTGTGCTGTTTGTTCAAGGAACCCCAGCTCAGAGGAAGCAAACTTCTATGATGTATAATAAATTATTAAGTATCCCTTGACCTTTTAATGGTTAGTATATCTTGACCTTTTATTTGACTTTTTTTTTAACCAAATCATATGAAACATCTTACTCGTACAGAAATTTGTTGTTTTCAATAGTGATTTATACTAATTTCAAATTTTAAGATGAATAAAATAGTACGAAAACACATATTTATATAATTATTTAAATATTAACAAATTAATATTAAAAAATACTTCGATTAAAATATTTATTTTCTCTCAAGTGCGTGCGTGAACATTTGTTTTATCACACGATCTAATCTTTTAGGTGGTCACTGTTGACTCAAATATCAGCATTTCAGCCATCAATCTTAATAGATGGTCATTGTCGTTCAAAAAAGAATCAAAGTCGGGTTCCACCATAAGCACCACCACCAGTGATCGAGATTCTTAGAGCAGAAATATTCCGATGGTCTTCACCATTGCTATGGATATTTGAATTTTTTCACTAAATAATATTAAAATGATTTATTTATTTACCATGTATTAGTTTCTTGTAAATAAACCAAAAAACAAAAAGTATATTTTACATTTTATCCAGTGACGGATGTTCAGTATTGAATTAATTACAAATGATACCACTATATGCACATATTTTTGAATGAATTGACTAATTTATTAATTTATCATCAATAAATTATTAATTATTGATGTTTATTTTATTGAGTATAAATTAGTGACAGAAGGTGTGAGAATATTTGCCCCGTTATAAATATATCACTATTGATAAGCCATATTAAGATTATATTTACAATTTTTCATAAAACTTTTTCTACCCTAAAAAATGGTCACGTTTGAATTTTTAAGTTAAATTATTTATTTTTTTAATCAAAATTATTACAATTCATTACATATACAAAAAAAAAAAAAATCTATCTTTGAAAATTTAAAAATATATATAATTAATTATTAATTAAAATTTTAAATTTTAAATAAAATTTTATGAAACGGATAAAGCGTATATTTTTTGTACACCGTACCCTCTACCACCCTTGTTGCCCGAGTAGGTAGGTTAATCATTCATTCCATATGAGTTTGGTTCAGAACGTAACGTGGTTCATGACCCACCAGTACCAATGAGGGGGTCAAACCCAAAAGACCCACTATCGATGGTTGTCCTTCTTGGTGAATATCTCAAAATTTAAAACACACACCACTATATATATATATATATATATATATATATAATGACATGGAAAGTGGTTTCTATGTTTTAAATTTTATCAAATTTATAGAATTATTTTGTAGATGAAGCAAAAAATATCGGAAATCTCGGTATGTTTGAAACTAAAAAAATGTGGAGAAAAAAATTTAAAAAATAATTTTAAAAAAAATAAATGGTGAAATTTTGTACTTCTGTTGAGCTAACCACTTATTATTAATATTACTATTATTTTAATATTAGCAAATTTTTGGAAAAAGGATACAAGAGTTGAGAGGCAAAAAACAAAATTTAAAGTAGAGTTCCATCAAATCACTAAAGTTTAGACTCCTCTTCTATAATTAGAAAGTGTTAAGAGAATCATTCTCCAATTTGAGATTGCAGCTTAAAGCGTGTATGCATAGGATTCTAAATCTGCCTTCTCAATTCAATTTAATGATTATATTGCATATAAAATTTATAATTATTTTTTACGG
This sequence comes from Pittosporum tobira, assembly GCA_032359685.1. Lineage (NCBI taxonomy): Eukaryota > Viridiplantae > Streptophyta > Magnoliopsida > Apiales > Pittosporaceae > Pittosporum > Pittosporum tobira. The sequence continues at coordinate 15,910 of JAUMHB010040672.1, forward strand.
TTAATAAATTTAAACACAATATAATCGTTAAATTGAATTTAGAATAACAGATGAGACGATAGATTTATACGCATACCATTACAACCCCCCCTCGTTTTAGGGGAAAAAAGAAGAAGAAAAGTAGTAGTATTATTTTTGTTGCGACTTTTTTCACAACCTTCCTCCTCCGCAAAAAATATTAAAGTGTGTATATTTACATAAAATATTTTTCATGTTAATTAAAAAAATTTAAACATAATATTAACAAGGATTATTTTAAAAAGTGTAATACATGTGTTTTAATGATTAAAATTTAGAAATCGAATCATTAAGAATCCTTCTTGACTTTGTCATGTGTCCCTCGGTTTTTCTTTGCTTTAATGTAATCATAAATAATTACGAAGTCATAATAAAGAGATGAAACCGATATTTTTTTTTATTAATATTTCAATCGATACGTATCTCATATAAGATTTAAATGATAAATTTATATTATTTAAGAAATAAAATCAATTGATGAAAATATTAATTTATTTGATTAAAAAATATCAATTTCCGAAAAGTATTCAACGTTCAAAATATACTCAAAATGAGAAGAGGGCTTTAATTGTTCCATACCTTATCATATGCCTCCAATCTTTGGGCATCAACCATGGTGGGAGGTGAATGCCACTTTTGCCCGAAAATATGTTAAGTTTCTAATCATCATCAGACATTGAATGGTTTACGTTGCATTTTATTTCCACTTTTTAGGAAAAGATGTATAGACCACCCATTACTTTCAACACTACTATCGGAATATAATTAAATATAAATTAAAAAAATTAAAAAATATTATAGAAAATAAAAGAATCTTATTTCTACCCCCACCATTTTCATGGTTTTAGTACTATCAAAGTCTTGAGAAAATAGTACTCGAGACCTTCAAATAGTAACTTTGTGCTTATATTCCATTTATTAAAATAAAAGTCAAATTTTTATAAATTAAGGTAGGTATGTATGTATATATATATACACACTTAAAATTAAAAATTGAGCGTTGAACACCGATACGTATTAAATTAATTATATTTAATCTTGCCCCCATCTGAACCTGTACTTTGTCTAGTAGTGAGTAGGAGCATCATTTCTTTTCTTTCAACAAGGATGGAAGGGAGACTATACACGTGTCAAGTTTGGTTGCATTTAATTAAAAAATAAATTATATTAAAAAAAATTAAAGACTATATTATATTTTAAAAAATTAAAACAAGTTTGCTAAGTGTCTGTACGTAGAGGTTGTGAGACCAACCGAAAGAGAGTGCAGCAGCAATTGGCCCCTCAGCCCATCTCTCCAATGTTTTAATAAATCCCTATTTGTACATATTTCTCGTTCGGGAGCTCAATAATGCAGGTATGACACTCTTTACTTTCATGAAAATATTATTGTTGTAAATTATAGACATGCCATGTCTATAAAGTATGATTAATTATTTTAATAATATTTTATTTTGAGAATCTTTAAGGAGTATTGCTCTTTCTTCGACTTTTTAGCTGAATTGTCTTAGAAATAAATATAATGACATGTCTTAAAAATAATTACTGCTTCATAACCATTTTATCCTGGTGTCATTGAAAAATTGACTAGAAAAAGATGAGAGGATAAATACAATATACAAATTTTGTTTCATAATTTTTTTAACATTAGACTTTTCACACATATTAAGAAAAATATTAATTCTAGATATAAATATGGTGAATATATATATATAGTTCGGATTTAAAGCTATACCTCTCATAGGATATTATCGTCAACCAGTTTAAGATCTACCATTCAAAATTCAATCAAACAATTTAAATTCATCACCTCCGCTATTAATATTGACGGACGACCTCTATTTATTTGGCGGGAGTATGCAGCGAATGTCCGTAATTTATTTGACAAACGTCCACCAATAATACTGACGGACGGTGAAAAATTTGAATCATCAAAAAAAAAAAAAACTCGGAACTCTCTGATACACTGATTGTGGTTGCATCAGTTTCATAAATTTTGATTGTAGTGTGCCAAATTTGATGTAAACATGCTTATCCTGTTAATCTGAACCATTTTGAAGTGACACAAACCTAAAATTATTGGCAAAACCATAAGCCAAATTTTCCTTAATTCAAATCTCATTACGTATAATCAATTCATTTTTGTACTTGTTTGTTAGCATTTTATTGAACGTTTATAAATTATAGAACTCAAATACAATATAAAAAAAATCATATTTGATATATTAAACATAAATTTAAAAAATTAAATTTACTAAATTCAATAAAGTTTACCGAACATAACCACCCATATACTACTAAAAAAAAAAAAAAAAACTGTTAGAAATCTTCAGTAGTCTTAGTGTCAGACTACTCTTATCAATCTTTTGGTAATTTTTTTTAGATTTTTGAAATAAAACCAAACCACTTACCGTATTAAAAGAAACTGTGAGCACAAAGTATACAACGTAAGAACTTGGATGTTGTACTCTGTGCATTGCACGTATTAGCCTTAAATGTATGTTAGAATATGACTCGATGAATCCTCCGAATCGGAGCTTCGGATATATGAAGGATTTTGATTTCAGCTTCCATCATGGATTTCAAACATGTCGCTTTATACATAGGGTTTGAGGGAGGATGTATTATTGTACTCTAAATTCTTCAAGTATACATATATATTGAAGTTGATTACGGACCCAAAGCATGTCATGGTTTTAAAAATAAATAAACAAATAAAATAAAAATATATGTCATATTGTAAGAAATATATATAGCGGAAGCTTTGTATATTTATTGAATTAATAATTGATTACAAGACAGGAGTATATATAGTATAAGTACAG
>JAUMHB010040683.1:0-18747 GCA_032359685.1 Pittosporum tobira
TATTAGACTAAGGATAACTTTCTTGTTTCAGTTATCCTTAGTTATGGTGTTTCTTACTGAGCTATTTGAGCTCACTCATTTACTTCATATTCCTTTCAGGTGCAGATATCTAATAGCGAGGTTATTGGGGGAGAATAAACTAAAGGTCCAAATGCTTAGATGTTTCCGTTGCGTGCTATTCGCTAGAAGAATAAGATGTGTAGAGAGAGCTGTATAATAAATTATATTATAACCTTGTATACTTTTATGTCTTGTGTATTTGTAAGTTATGGAATTAATTATAAATTAGCAACTCAAGTCAGGGTGTGGATTCCCAGATTTGGGGGTGTCACAGAAGACCTCATTTGTATTGTTTTTAGACATCAAATAAAGAATTTTTATTCTTTGCTTCTTCTTATAATTCATCAATTTATTTGTAAGTGTTAACTTATTACTAAGAACATTAGCAATTTGTCTTAAGCTTGTGTTGGGCTAAAAGTGTCTGCATGGTCATAGAATATCCTAACGTTTTTAGTTTGCACTCTAACCCAAAAAAAAAAACAATTTAATTATTTAAATTATAGTATCTCCTTCCCTAGTCATAGGAATTAGAAAGTGTATGTAACGATCCCAAAAATCTCATTTTCAAATTATTCATGGTTGTCAATCATACAAGTTATAATATACTACATATTCACCTAATGAACATACAAGGTACATAAACCTTATACAAGGTACATAAACCTTATACAAGGTACATATACCAATGGTGTACAAACTACACTATGATTTCAACATACAACAAAGTGTAAATTCCCCACAACTATACGAGAAAACTTTCCTCCTTTTTATTTATTTTTTCGAGTGAGATCACCTTCAAACACGATAAGAGTGCAATTACAATTCTTGAGTTAAAAAAAATTTAAAGAAATTTTAAGTACATGAATTTTATCTAATTGAACAAATATTATGATGCCGACTAAACATGAAAATAAAAATACCTTCATTAAAATTCATGATTAAAAAAAACGTTTCAATAGATAAAATATAAATAACCAAATCCCTCTTCTTGTGCTAGTTGACCACCAACGACATACACCATTTATTGTTAAAAAATTAAAATAAAATTATGGGAATTTATATGGCACTCTAAAAATTTTAATTTATAGTTAAATATATATTTTATTTTATTTTTTAAAATTTTATGAATAACAAAAAAATGTATTTTATAAAGTGCAAGTGAATAATTTTAGCATATAAATATTAATTTTAAAAAATTTCGGTGTTTTCTCATATTTCTGTTGAAATATTAATTCTTTCCGTAGAACTCTCTTTCTGTTGGTATGTGGCGCAAAAATAATCCACGTCCAAACTACCGAAGTAGTTAGTTATTAATTCCCGTTGGCCATCCCAACTAACCCTCAGCCCTCTCTCCGTCTCTTCTTAGAAGAAGTATGGTAGATTTTGTCAATTGGGACTGGAGCACGATACGATGAATGTTTCTGTTCTCAATTACCAGCACACATTAATGGCAACTCCATATCTCAGAACAATCAGAAGGGCCTTTGCTTCTACTTCTTCTGCATTAAAATGGGAAGGTGGTGTTTCAATGGTGCAAGGAGCTTCCAGAGGCATTGGACTTGAATTTGTAAGCTATTGTTATTTCTCTTTCTTTAATTTCTTAGGATTAAAATAGTGCGTCGAAATTCTTGAAATTTCTTGCATTTAGGTTAATGTTTGAAACCCGGTTTGGGTTGTTTTCTAGTTTACCATGTTTGGATTTTTCTTGTGCAAGATATTATGATCCATATCTAATTGGAGAAGTTAATTTCAGTTTGCTGCTTTCCTGAAGTTGTCGTTTTCACCAAATTGGTATAGATTTTACAGTATGATTATTAATTGGATTAAGAAATGTGTGTAGTGGTTGGGCCTTGAAATGGTAGTTTCTTTGTGTTTTCGTCCATGAGTACCACACACCCACCACAGGTATGCCCAAAAGCATAGATTTTGGAGGTACTCATGGTAGTGGGTATATGGCCTTACAAGGCCCTCAATATTTTCTCAAATACGTGATACAGGATGCGTGAACTTTTTATGAGGAAAAGGGAGGCGAAGGACCTAGTGCCTGTTAAGTCCTTAAAATAATTTATTAGTGAAATGGTAAATAAAGGAACTTGGATTTCCTTACTGTTAGTGAAGGAGACCATTTAGGGACTTGGTCAGTGTTCTAAAAGACTAAAACTCCTTTTATCCGCCTTCTTGGGCAAAGGCGGTTCTCTACTGTCTGTACTCTATTTAAGATTGCCTTTTTGTTAATTTTTCTTGTAAAATTTGAACCTTTGCCTCTGCTGTGTGTTTTATATTGTATATACAATAGAACTATATAAACACTTATAAGATTACCTAGGAAAAGGCCTAGGTGCTAGGTCGCCCTCTCCGCCGCTTGGGTTGGCTTAGCGATTTTGATAACGTTGGACTTAGTACTGACATAAGTCCCTTAATCCCTCGTTATATTGACAGGAGTAGTATACTCGAGTTTGATACTGCCACAGCCCTGCACGACTTTTTAAGCACATTAACACGATATTATGAAGGAGCATTTACTCTTCTAGCATTTCCTCCTTATGTTTTAGGATCTTTTGAATGAAGGTGACCGGTTCTACTTTAACGCTAACAAACCATCTGATACTAGTTTTCTTGCCGAGAATGATATTTTGGTGCAAGGAAAGTACTCAAAGCTTCTTTGGCTTTATCTAAATTCTTATAGTTTTGTAAGATTTATTTTTAAATCAATCATGCATATAATCTGCTACTTCTTCAAGCCCAACTGTGACTCTGTTTCTGCTTGAAAAGGTTAAGCAATTGCTAGAGAAAAATGAGAAAGGGCATGTTATCGCTTCATGTCGCAATCCCAATGGCGCAATCGGGCTCCTTGAAATGAAAAACAAGTTTTCTGAACGTCTCGACATTCAGAAGTTGGATCTTACCAATGAAAGAACCATAGAGGTAATTTTACTCTACTTTTTTCACTTGCTTCTTTAGCTAACATTCTTCCTATCAATTTTGTAACTCACTTCATATAAAATCATTTACCAGGATTCAGCTAAGTCCATAAGCGAGAGATATGGCTCCTTAAACCTACTCATTAATGCATCTGGCATTCTTTCAATACCAGATGTTATGCAACCAGGTACAGATGTTCAGAATTTTCTATGTTTCAATAAGTAGTAAACTCAACAAATAATTAAACAGTAGTGCATGGTACGGGAATATCCCAAGTGAGATGAGTTGTTTTCTTCTCGTTTTACTACACTTGGTGAAGTTAATGAACTTATTTTCTTCATTTTTCCAGTACAGAAACAACATTGGCCAAAGTACAGAGATCATCCTTGATGCTTGCTTATGAGATTAATGCAGTGGGCCCTATTTTAGTAATCAAGGTATGGTCACTAATTTTCAGTATCTGTTGAAATGCAGTTAGGAAGTTAAAAAATAATTAGTTTTCTAATGTGCAGCAATGAAAAACTACCTTGGGCATTTGATTCTTGTATGCATCTCCTATCTTGTATTATCGTATTTATAATATCATTGACTTTTGGTTTGTACTGACAGCACATGTGGCCTTTGCTAAAGGCTGGAGGAGGCTCAGGGACCAAACGAGAAGTCGCGGTTGTGGCCAGCTTAAGTGCCAGGGTTGGATCAATTGGGGACAATCACTTGGGTGGGTGGCACTCGTATCGCGCTTCTAAGACTGCACTTAATCAGTGTATGCTTTCTTGTAAACTATCTTTAATATTTCTTGGTCCCTTCTATTGCTGCATGAAAGGAAAAATCTTCCATTTTTGGCAACTTTATGTAACAAGGGATCTTAGAACCTTCGAAGTACCCAATGTTGGTGTTCTTACTGGATGAACAGGGCTTCAGGCAAAAGAAGGCCATGCATAGTAATTCTGAGATAAGCCAGAACCAGATGCTTCTAATAGGAAGAAATAATTAATTGAGTTGAAATCAAATTAAGAAAATGATAAAGAATAATATTAATGGATAGTGTACACTAAGGGTGGTGAATGTAGGTTTTGCCTGTAATTGAAGAAAAAAAATTAACAAATGAACATAAAGAACATGAATATCATTGAGCATAACTATTTGAATAATGAAATTGTATATTTTGGTATCCTATTTTCTATATTACATTTTTTTGATGAGATGTTTCCGGGAAAGTACACTCTTCGTTCCAAAATCAGACACCTTAAAAAACGATGATTTTTATAAATAGATGCTCCATTACAATTTTTACATAAAAGGAATGTGTTTTTAAAACAAATTGTTTATAGGGATGGTGTAAAATTTCATATATATTTATAATGAAATAATAACTAAGGAATATCATGGTGTTTATGGTACTAAAATAGAAATCTAGAGGAGTAAACATCTCTAATTTTGGAACAGAGTAGTAATGTCTGCTGATGCTTGCAGTGACAAAAAATGTAGCAGTTGAATTTGCCAGGAGGAAAGATCCAATTGTATGCCTTTTATTGCACCCAGGCACGGTGGACACAGATCTCTCTAAGCCATTTCAGAGAAATGTTGCAGAAGGCAAGCTTTTCACTAAAGAGTTCTCAGTGCAGAAGCTCTTAAGCATCATCAACAATGCCAAGAGCCACAACAATGGCAAGTTTTTCGCTTGGGATGGTCAAGAAATACCTTGGTAAACGTGCAGATTATTATTCTGGATGCAGATACTTATAAAATACAGTAAGTTTCTCGTAGTTGCCAATGTTCAAACTCAGGTTATTTAAGCAAGTTATAGGTAAACTTACGAATTTTCGGAGTATTGTGTTAGGAGGGATGGCGCTTGCCCGGTGAAAGGAAGACGTAGCGAGTCATTCCCTTTCCTCAGCCGCTTTAGCGCTGTCCTCCTGAAAACCAGTCTAACTATTTTTTATTAATATTACAAGTTCATTTAAAACAAGACCATAGATGTCTGTTAAATAAAAATCACTTATTCTTTCTCTACTTGGTTTTGGATTCATAGAAATATGTTTCGTTTACTGCTTGTCACTTTCTTTGTATGTGGTTTGTGTTGGAATCACCTTACAGAAGAATACTGTAATCGAACATGTATTCTAAAATATGGAAAGTTGCGAGCAAACTAAATTAATTCTTGAAAATCAATTACATATCGAACTTTCCAAAACGGTGGCAGTTGGGGAGACGAGACCGGATACACGACTTCGCTATTGCAGGTGCCCAGCGGGCCGGGTAAGTTCCATTGGGATCAAAACTAGTGTTCATAGCTTGAACCATAAAGCTGTGCACTGCTCTGACATAACCAATATTTAGACCAACTTGATGCAGGTTACAGATCCGTACCGTCATTAATAAAAATAACATGTTTAGAGAAAATTACTATATTTTTATGTCAATGAAGTATTACAATTTTGTTGTTTATTGTGTAAACTTTTTTCATAAAAGATTGCCCGTAGAATATCCACTTAGTTTGAATAAGAATTTCAATATACCGACCAGTAATTAATTAAGCATACATCACACAAGCAGGTAACAACATTTTGACACCTCATTAACGGAAAGTGTGTTTTCACAATTTCATTACCTTATCTAGAACTTATTTTACATAAGAGTAATGCTCTATCATTTGATTCCAAATTACATGTCCATTTATTAAAGAATATGTAATAAAAAGAGGAAATTCCTACTTTCCATTTTTTAATAAATAGAAACACGTACATTTGCCACCTCTAAATCCTCAGATAATCACACATGAAGTTCATCAATCTCAACCGGCCGGAAAGCTCATATCCTCGATCCTTATCCTCTACGCCGGCGCGATCTCTTATGAACCGGAGACGTTATGGCCATGCAAGAGTATTTAAGTCTTGAAATTATCTCGTAAATTTCATCCAAACTCGGCTGTCGACCACTTGATGATAGATCTGTGCACATTAATCCAAACCCTAATCCTTCTGTAGCATGATCGAATGCATGCCCAGTTCTTTTCATTCTTCCATCAATCACTTCTTCTAAATTCTCAGGATAATTTATTCTCACCCACTCCACAAATCCAGCTTCGCCCATCGCAAATTCTTCGCGGGGTCTCCTGTTCGCGATCATCTCCAAAATCAAGATCCCAAACTTGTATATCTCTGAAATAAAACAAATCAGAAATGTAAACAGGTAAATGATTCATAGTCAATGATTTATCCTCCCAAGTCAATTACCGAACCGGATATCACACAAAAGTGGTTCATAGTAACCCACATTTATTTTGGGTCTCATTACTAATTTATATGTCGAGTCAAACATAAAATCAACTACACAAAAACAAGTGCCCATAAAATTGACGATAATGGGGTAGAATACCAATTACCTCTCGAAACATATTTCAAAATTTCATTTTATCTTGTAAATAGTTAAAATATGGTACACCTAATTTGAAACAATTTTACTGCTTAATTTATAAATTGGTCAAATTGGGCACTCCAAGTTACTATAGAATAGTCTAAACATACACTATTTTAGCCTGAGGGAAAAAATTGTCAACCGGACATCATTTCTAAAAATGTTTCTGGCAGTCCTAGGGTCCCCATTTTGGAAGCCTGGATCCACCAAAGAATGCTTGGCCTGTTGTATATATGCATAACACAACTCATAGAAGGAGTTATGATAAAAGCAACCGAAATAGACACAAATATTAGAAGAGAAACAAATGAACAATGTTGCGTAGGTGGTCTTACTCTTGGTGCTGCTGCTGTGATCATCAACCCTAAATCTTGAAATCAACGGCTCTTTATTTTCGGAAAACAATATGCTGTTTGTCTTCAAATCATAGTCAACTTCAGGCCATTCCTCATGCAAATGACACATCCCCTCCACTACTCCCATCAATATACTAACTCTATGCTTCCATGGTGGAGCTAACCTAATCAACCACATTTCTACGTTCTCTTCATCAACCCATTCAGTAATCACTCCCCTTAATCTTCGATTATCGCACCACCCGAGAACTTGAACCAAATTCTCGTGGCATATTTGGACAAGTGTTTTACATCCTTCAACAAACTTTCTTCTATTTTCTCGAGATAAATTGTCCCAATAAACCTCAATTCTCACTTCACTTTCATCTCTTAAAATCCCTTTATATATTTCCATTCCATCACCTCTTCTGACCAACTTTTTTTTTGAAAATCCATTCGTTGCAGCCTTCAACATAGATGGGGTAAATTTATAATTTTTTCGTAAGCATCTTGGTAAAAAATCCGGCCTCCAAAAACATAACCAACCTAATAAAACCACCACGAAAATAACAAATATTGGAAAGGCAAATAACAAAATTATAGCCTTGATCTTGAACTTCTTGTGATCCGGGTGGAGTCCAGAGTGGAGAAAACTGGAAGAATTAAACCGTTTGAAAAATGGGGCATCCGATATTTTACTCTCGGAGAAATGATTATATGAAAGATCAAGAGCAGTTAGATTAGGTACGAGGGAAAAGTTTTGTATCGGAACGTCCCCGGATAATTCATTGTGACTTAAATCAAGAACTTTGATTTGTGAACATCGAAAAATATCAGAAGGGAAGTTACCCTTTAAAGAATTGTTGGAAATATCGATGACTAAGATTGTTAAGGGGCAGTATTTCCAAAAGAAGGTGAATGATAAGTAAAGTGGCGCGACTTTCGGGCGGTGTCTGAGGTTTATTTTGGGAAAAGATTCAACACAATTAGGGTTTCTCGATTCATTACACAAGTGGCTTGCAACAATGGTGGACTTGAAGATTTCATGGAGGTCAAAATGTGTGGTGCTGCAGTATCTGAGAGAAGGGTTGAGGAGACAGTTATTTGCTAGGGTTTTGTTGAAATCTGGTGGGGGTTTTAAGTTATTTAGGTCTTCTACAACTGTTGCAGAGTGAATTAGCCGGGTTGATGTAATGAGGAGGAAAAAGAGCAGAAAAGTTGCTTCAATGGAGGCCATGGAGAATTATGTTCAAGCGGTGTTGAAATTGTGAAGGTAATTAATGGTAGTTTTAGGAAAGAGGTTAATTCCATGTCTCGACGGTTGCCAAAAATTGAGGGACAAGTAACTAGGGCTTGAGCATGTGTACTATATAACTACTGAAGTTGAATTGATCAAACATACGGTTTGATCCCAAGTAACTGTAAGTTGGTTATGACGACGAATGTCCCGTGTAAAATTCAAGGAAAAATAAGACAACCAACTTTGGTGGATAATTAATTAATTAAATGGTATTTAAGGTTTAAAATAAATACATCAATTCTCTAGTTGATGTATTTTTCTTTTAATAATTACTCATAAGAAATAAAATTGTATTCCAATTTTTTATTTTTATTTTTACATTTCAAGAATTAATATAAAGCAAATTGTATCATACAATAAAATGTAAATAAAGATCTTCAAAATGTAAATTATCAATTTCTTTGGTTGCATTTCTAATTTATTTTTTCTATATAAAAATTACAATCAAACATCAATTTTTTTAAAAGGCCAACTTTTTAAAAGTACATTCAATTTTAAGACACACAACATTTAAAATTACGTACTTCGAATCCCAAGTTAAGCCTGCAAGAACTAGACATAATTGTAAGCAGCTTTGAAACATTTGAGCAGTAATGTTCATCTTCCCCCTCCGCAAGGAGTAAGCTTCCCACGCTCTTCAGTCTTTTCCCTAACCTTCCTCCTAACCCTCGCCGCCATATTCCGCTCCGACCAACCCCCTCCCACTTTCTTCACAGTAGTGCTAATTCTCCCTCAGCAATATTACTGCCAAAATCAAATCCCGTCGGATCTGGCGACAAATCCGGCAGCATAGTAGATTCCTAATGAGCTCAGCGTAATGAATTAGCCCGAGCGGTAAAATTCATGCCCATTTCTCACAGGTTTCAGCTACAGTTTATAAGGCTCAAATACTTTCCATCAACATTCTTAGATATTTTTATTACTACAAAACACAAACAACATATGTACAAAATCACTTGCGCTACAAAATGCACTTGAATTTGCTGCAGAGGTTTCCAAAATAAAAGATGCATTACAGACGACATAAATAACAACCTCCGACTTATGTTCAACTTATTAAAGACTACATAAATAAAAACAAGCTCCCAACATAAAAATCACTATCTCAAAACATATGCTTCCCAGTTGATATGAATATCCGAAAATAAATCAATCAAGCAGCAGTCGTGCAGTTCTCCCAAGTTCCATATTTGGAGCTGAAGGTTCCGCCACCTCTTTGTTGCGCATACTCCGAAATGACAGCTCGACAACAAGTATCCCAAGTCTTTGCTATCTCCCCAAGTGACATGGGCTGAGAAAGGGTTCGCAAGGAGATGCTAAACCTTGACCTTGCCTTTATTGAAAGATCTTCATACTCCTTACTGCCATAACCAAAACAGTTGTAACAAAATTATACATAATATTAGTAAACGTCTAGACCGATATTTTTATATATACATACACATATATAGAGGGGTTTGATCCACAGACAACGTTGGCTGGCTATGGATTTATGTTGCCACAAGATCTCTAGTGGTCCATACAAGATTGGACGGCGGAGATTTAAATTTTTTTAACTCCTTCCGAACGTTAGAGTGGCGGAGGAAGTACGAAACCCTATAGGGGAACGGTGATCTCACCTGTCCAATCTTTTTATGGACGGCAAGAGATCTGGAGGCTACATACTCTATATAAGCAGCAACAGCTTTGGATCTCTTCCATCATATATATATGTATATAATGGATCAATATGGTTTATAGACTGAGGTACTTTTACTTCTGGTCCCTTTTCAAAACATATAAATTTTCCAGTAAACAAACAAGACGAGATCAAGATTCACAGTGATAAAATGCTAAAAATAAGTTAGACAAAAGGCTGGACTCAAATTAACAAAAATATTAAATTCCCCTTTTCCTTACCTAACTTCAGCCGGAAACTTGTCCAATAGTATTGGGCAGCAATTTGGATAATTTGCGGGGATGAGTAACCGTAAGGGCTGAATTTGTGACTGCATAATAAAGCACCAAAGAATATTGATGTTTGTAGGTCATGAATCATCTCAACTTATCGGACTTGAAATTCATTTAAAAAACTACAAAATAAAAAACTTATCAGTCTTGAACCCTTACCATTTGGGCTGAAGCATACAGAGCTTTCAAGCTTGGACTGAGAGCTATAGCACTGTAGGAGCACTTAACCATAGTTCCTTCTCCACCTTCTTTAGCCGCAGCTGTCGCAGCTGGATCCACATCCTCATCACTAATATCTACCACAGTATCTATAAGTCGAAGATTTATCTCCCTTATTTCTTCCAATAGGGCATGATTAGCCTGCCACAAAGAAACATTATTTCTGTTTCTTTTTCTTTATCATTTTCAACAGAAGACCATAAAACAGGAAATTTGCTTAATTTGAAACATTTCCAAAATTGGAAATTAAACTACATATTATTAAGAAAAAAGGAAGTCATTTTGGTGACAATAAAAGTACTAGTCAGGCAAAGTATCAGGCTACATCTATAAGAACCTGCAGGGGGGACTTAAAAATTTTCCATGGAAAAGTATTTCGCATTTGGGAGTTCCAAGGAAGGTGGCCTTTTTTTTTTTCTCTTGGACGGCAGCATTAGTGGCCATTTTGACACAGGACTCCTTATGGAGACGAGGTAAATTTTTGGTTACTCGATCCTATTTGTAAGAAGGAATGGGAGTCCACAGGCCACTTGCTTTTGCTCTGTGTGTTTGTTGGGTAGATATGGTCTCTAGTTTTGGGCTTGATCGGACTGTCTTGGGTAGATATGTCGTTCGATTCGCGAATTTCTAGAGGCATGTAAGGGTGTTAGCTCAAAGGATATCAAAAGGTAGTGGGAGATGACTCCTCACTGTTTATGGTGGGTGTTGTCGAGGAAAGGAACTGCAGACTTTTTGAAGGGAGGGAGCATTTGGTGGTGCATATGAAGTCGTTATTCTTGAGTCTCTTGTTTCTTTGGCTTAATGAATCATGCCCAGTTTCCATTGATTCCTTTGCTGGTTTTGTAGATGAATTAAGCATGCTGCATGAGATGGCTTGGTTTTGTAGCGCTTACTGCTGATCCCATAGAGAGTATTTGGCTTTGTTCATCCTTTTGGTATACTGCCCATGTACTGGGATGGCATCCCCTTTTGATGCCTTCTTTAATGAAATTTTAGTACTTATCAAAAAAAATATTGATAGTGAGGGAACTTTATTTTTTTTTAATGTGTATGTTTGGCTCCAACTATGGGGATTTTTTTAAAACTTGAAGCTGCTTTTCTTTTATTTCAAATTCCTACAGAAAGACAACATAATTTATCTAAAATCCAAGTTCACATGTACCTAAACTGGTAGGGCTGCAGCCTGCTAATAAATGTCAAATACAGTATCATATATTCAAATAGTGTCGGAGAAGAGTTCATCTTGATACAGAAATTTTCATTTTCTTGAAAAAACTAAGTTAATAAAAAAATTTAGTGTTCAGACAGAATCTGTTGGCAAATCCATGTGAAAGACTCCTTATGAGGATTCTTAGTAAGTATTGTTGCGCTATACTACCTCTGTTTCAAAATATAAGAGCATTATTGACTTTTGAGAAGTCAACTTTGAACATTCTCAAAATAAAATTAACCTGAATCCATTTGAGTTTTTAAAAAAAATATTTTTCTAACTAATACTTCCTTCGTCCTAAAAAGAATGTCATAACCATCAAAAGTCCTCAAATTAAGAAACTTCCCACTTGATGAGAGAAAAAATCTATGCCACTTAAAGTTGGAATAAGCCTAAGTCTTCTATAAATATAAACCACATAATTTCATTGATATACGTGTTGCGACATTTTTTTTAGGAAAATTTTTTTTGGACTTGTGACATTCTTTTCAGGAGGGAGTAGCATTTTTCAAATCATTCAAGATTTTCACAATTGTGTTGACAATAATCAAAATAAATTCAAGTAATTTCATAGCAAAAATGTTATAAATCAAATTTTCAAAAGTGAAAAATGCTCTTATATTTTGAAACAGGTGGAGTAAAATTTAAGCACAAAATGTTAACAACTAATATTGGCCATACCTCAATTCTGGGTTTCTTGGCAGTAGATGTTGCAGTTGACTCCAAGTCAGATGTTTCCGAACCGGTCAACTGTTTGAAACTATCATTTATGCTGCCTGCAGAAGATACAACATCAGATGGCATTGCAGTTGTATAGCGCTTCATTTTCCTTGCTCCAGTTGTTCCATCTTGTGTCACAAAATTTCTAGCCTGTAGACGACATTTAGTCATGGCCACCAAATCCTCACCAACAGCAGCTCTTGATCCATTACCTGGAGCCGACCCAGCTATCCGGTCAATCATGCTGACAACTGACCCGATGTCACCAACAGAATCAGCCAACATTTTCGGTGACATTGACTTGACCTGTCAAGATAGTTAATATTATAAGCATACAAATTCAGATTGGTAAAGATAAACATCAAAGGATTTATGCACCACATCAGTCGCATGTACATCTTTAAATAAATAAATAAAATACTCCCACCATTCAAAAATTAGAGATAAGCTTTGACATTTTTAGTCAATTTGCAAAATTCTAAAATTCAAATTTGAAGGGAGTAATAAAATAAAATAAAATAAATCGTACTGACCACTTTAAGTAGACGGTCTAGAGGCTGTTCTGTAACGTTTGACTTTCCAGAAACAACTGTAGTTGCATTGGCATGATGGCCATCGGTACTTATGAACTCTGCCAGCAAAGGTGAGGCTGATATCCCAGGGGTACCTATGGCAAGGGACTGGGCTGGTATAACCGAACCTGTTGTTTGTTGGTGACCAATATTACCAACATTTGATAATGATGAAACACCAGAGTTGACTTTTTCTGAATCTCCGGGCATAGGGGATGGAGCCAAGGGAGTTGAAGGAGACGGGACAATGAAGGGTGAGTTTGCAGATTGCAAAGGAGTGCCAGCTTTAGTAAGGGCATTAAGCATATTCTGTTGGTCAATCTGAGGAGATGGATGCTGGGAAATTTGAGGAGATGCGGGCTGCTGGAGAAGTTGCGGGGACGAAATAGAAAATTGAGTTCCCGACTTCGATTGTTGGTGGTGATAAGCTGAGCGCTGGCCCGCAGAATGATGTTGCTGAAAAGCTCCTGGTTTAACAGTACTACCCATTTGTTGTCCCACAACTGAAGCCTGGTTTGACTGCAGCTGACCAGGCTGCTGTAGCTTTGACTGCTGTTGCATCATCTGTTTATGCATGAGATGTTGCTGCATTTGGCGATGTTGAATCTGTTTCAATTGCTGATTCTGCATAATCTGCTCTTGCTGTTTAATATGCTGATGCTGCTGAAGCATATTCGAATTCGGCTGTAGAGAATTATTCATCCCACTTTGCGACAATATGAGATTCATACTTACCTGTTGGGGCCCACTCACTGGGTTTTGTTGTAGAGAGCCAACAGCAACCTGCTGTAACGAATTCATTGAGTTATTATTATTCTGTCCTGGATCCAAACCCGAACCAGGCTGTAGCACATTCATCATGCCCTGTTGTGCGTTCGAAAGCCCAGATAAAGGAGAAGAAGGGTTATTCTGTAAATTGGTCATAGGACTCCTTTGCTGTATTGTTCCCGAAGAACCCTGTAAGTTCATTGGATGCATCTGGGAATTCAATTGATTTTCAAGGGGCATTTGAGGCATCTGAGATTGTGCTTGTTGGGAATGCATGTGCTGTGGCATTGGTGGACCAGGCTGCTTTCGAGGTCTATTTGAATTAAGAATATTAATTATTTGCTTTTCATGGGACCCCAACTTATCCTTGTAGCTAGGGTGTACATTGTTCTTGGAAACTTGTAATAAATTAATAAAGCGCTCCAGCATACTTTTGAATGCTTTAAGCTTCTCGAGCTGCGGGTTCTTTGCTTGCTGTGACTGTGGTTGCTGTAGCAGAGAGTCATGCTGGAAGAAAATTAGCACTTAGAAGATATATATTGCAATAATAATAAGAGGACAAAGAGATTAGATAAAACCAACATAAAGTACCATTCCCGAGATGATGAAGGCAGATAAAACTGACATAATGTGGTAAATCTCAAAGGTGGAGAGTAAAATTACCTGATGCAATTTAGCAGCAATTTTGTGGTACATTTCATTTAGTTCTAGAAAATACATATCCTTCATGGACTTTATCTGTAAGCAAAAGGTTCAATGTTTCAGGCTTCATAGATTATAAAATTATATTTGAAGATATTCTTACCACTTCCATGTCAATATGACAACGAAAGTAGTAAGATTTGTTCCTCAGTATACTTTCTACTCAAACATATGTGAAACATAAATGAACGCCATAAAATAATATGGAAGTAAATAACAGAAAGAATATAACGCACATAGGATATGAGGAGGAAAAAGAACTCCAACGAAAAAGATGGGTTGTAACCAGTGGTGTCATTTTGAATAAATATTTCATTTCTCAAAATAAAAAGAAAGAAAAAGAACTCGAATGATGTATTAAAGTGTCCTTTGTAACTTTCTTTTCCGGGAATCACCAAAATACTGACAACGAAATTGGTATTGTTCACCATAAATCTACAATCATGGTTTACCGGGGTAGCATATATAATCATTGTTTACAGTGATATGTGGGCCCAATACTACCTACGATTGATAGCAAAGACAAACCAATAATAGTGCCCAACAGATGTTTGCAACACACAGCATTCCTACGTCAAAACTGTTGCTATAGGGGTCGAAGGCAACTCATTTTCGAAAAAGCTTCTAAAGTCTAACCTAACATCATACATGTGTTGCAAGGCAATTGATAGTACAAATGCACACAGTACTTATAGCTTACTTTGTTAAAAATATTAAGATGTGATGCTTTCTTCATTCTACAAATAATTCCTACCGTGAAGCCAGTATTTTACTTCTGAATTTTTTTATTATCTTAAAGCCAGTAGCTATCTTTTAACATGAACTAGTAAAACTGAAGCTTATATTCTTCTGCTTTTAAAGTGTCAAAAGTGAGTTACATATGAAGGAAAAGCACATCATTTACTACCTTCTGATATATCTCCTCCTGCCAATCTCCTCCAGTTGCGTTTCCAGTCTTATCTGTGGAATCCAAAGAAGCTACAGAAGGGTAAACAAATAGAGTTCATTACCTTCCAGAGGAGATTTACATACAAAAAATGATTTAGAACTTGCAGGAACTAAAACTTATAGTTTGGATTAATAAAACATGGAAGAAGAGAGAGGGACGAGAAAGAAACAAGAAAAGAATTACGGCCGCAACGTATATTCATATTCTATAAACTTCTTTTTGGTAGTTCTACGTATAAATATCAATTTTCGAAAAACAAAATGATTGAAATAATCCAAAGCAGCCTAGAAGCTAAATCAATTGAAAATTTCAAGCTATCTGCTCCACTTGCTCTGCCAAATACTCAAGCTTAAACATAAGTAGCTATGATTATTAAAGCTATTCCAATTGAGAAAAAATAATAATGAAACATACTTTCAAACTCACGGCTCTGATTCAGGTTACTGGAATTGTAGAGAAGTTAAAACTATGTTATAAGCTCAAGAAACATGTGGAGCAACCAAGTTGCAAGACTAGATTACATACTTGATGACGCCTCCGGAATGGCTCTTTGGGGTTGAAATAGCTGCTTCTGTTGATCAATTACATTCTGCTGCTGAAGCAAGTTACCTGGTGGTTGAAGCCTTTGCTGCATGTCACGTTGCAACGGATTTGACTGCTGCTGAAGACCTAGCTGTTGTTGCAGTTGTCCTGGCTGAGACTGCTGCATCTGCGACATCATTTGCTGCTGCGACTGCTGCTGTTGTGACTGCTGACCTTGGTTTGGCAACAAATTTGACATGCTTTGCTGAGGCTGCTGCATTGGAACCTTAGATTGTTGTAACATATGTACAGAGTGCTGATTATTTGGCATCATAGAGCTACCACCAGATTGAGTTCCCAGCATTTGATGCTGCTGAAGCCCACCAACACTGTTTTGTGGGCCCAACTGCTGCTGATGTATATTCGAGATGTTGTTTTGCAAACCCATCAACTGCTGCTGTTGGTTGGAAAGATTATTATTCTGCTGGCCTAACAACCTCTGTTGCTGCTGCATGTCAGGAATGCCGTTTTGTTGCCCCATTAGCTGATTTTGTTGCATGTTTGCAGAATTTGTCTGCTGCTGCCCCACAAGATTTTGTTGCTGTTGCTGCTGCTGCTGCTGTGTAGGTACGACTGCTTGTTGCTGCATTGGTGTCTGCTGCTGATGAATATTTGGGCCCTGTTGATGAGGATGAGACTAGATTTTAGTTGCTATTCTAAAATATAGTATTATATTAGTATTTAGAGATAAAAGTAATTGTAATCATTAATTAAGAGTATTTATTATATTAGGTAGAACATCTAGCAGTTTAGTTATGCTAGTAGAAACCTTACGATAATTATTAGTAAGAATTTGGTTTCTTTTAAGTTCCCTAGTGAGATAGAATTAGGCTTTTCCAACCTAAACCTGCTGTAACCATCACCTGTTGTTGCTGTCGAGGTTGCCTGAGGACTGATTGTGGATGTTGCTGAAGAACAGATTGTGTGGACTGCTGAGCAGAAGACTGCTGATTCTGTTGAAGGCCGGAAATTGAAGATGATTGCATCATACTAGGTTGCTGCATAACGGACTGCTGAGAAGAATGCATCTGATTTGGCTGTAATAGATTTTGCTGTTGTTGCTGGATCTGAGATTGCATTTGAGAATGTGAGATACTTCCCTGCTGGTACTTCTGCTTCATTAGGTGGTTTTGTAGGTGCTGTTGATAAATGTAGCTCTGTTGCTGGGATTGCTGGCTTTGTTGCTGTTGAGGAACACCCTGTTGTTGTGGCCTTCCTGGCATCTGATTCTGCCTTTGAGAATTCGCAAACATATTGGAAGGAACTCCTCCTTGTCCAATTGCTTTTCCTACGGAGTTCTGTGGGACTCCAGAAATATTTTGGATGCTCTGCAAGTTGGAATTCTGGGTAACGACGTTTGGCATGGAGGCCTGTGATAAACTGCTGACTGGGGGTAATGAGGATGCTAAACTAGCAGAGCCTTGCACTCCTGTTTGGGCAATATTATTGGGAATGTTCTGGGGTAGCAGCTGTTGACCGGATTGAGACTGATTATTTGGGACAGGAATTGGACGAGGTAGCCCTTGGCTGTTCAGTTGTGACTGCATGCTCTGAGAGCCTATCATTGAGAGAGAACAGACAGAGAAGTTAACAACCAAGTAATATTTAAGGAAAATATATATTCATTAAATAGAAAGAAGAATTTAAAGAAAAGCGTATATGATTAATAGTTATTAAGCAGAACAGTGAGTGCCAGAGACTTAAGAATAGACTGTTTTAGTAAATTGAAGGTCACCAACAGTCGCATACGGTGCACATGCTTTTCAAATCCAAATTTCAAGGGTGTTTCACAGCAAGTTTTGAATCGCATGGGTCAATTAATCTAACATCGAGGGTCGGGACTGTCAAAATTTGGACACGAGGGACTGAACTGTAACTTGAGCCAACAAAAGTGCCTTCAAGACGGGAAATTTAGGTTTTTGCAGTCACCAATGAGTAGTTAAATATGAGAAATACCCAGATTTAGAGAAATTTTGGGATGAAATTCAGTGCAAATTGAAATTTAGCAAAATCTGCCGACTATTTTGGCACCAACTGCCCCACCCAACCCATTTTATTGCAATTTGTAATCCTTGCAGGATTATGAATAAAGTAAACAAGAAAGTGGAAGAAACATATCAAAACTGCTCAGAAGGTTTACATGGGAAAGAAATACAAAATATCAATACGCACCCACAAATTATAGCATCAAGATACGTATATGAAGTATATGCAATATGCAGAAAGAAATAGGAGATCAAAGGTACAAAGGCACTCGCGGGATTACCTGGATCTGGAGGATTTTGGCCATTCCCGGAAGAGTTAGATGGCATAGAATTGGGCATGGTATTTTGAGACTTTGTCTCCATTGTCAGCATCTTTAAAGATATTTTCCTCAGATAGTCGGACTGAATTTCAATAATTTCTTAGTATACACATTCAACTTAAACAAGAAGGAAAATTAACAAATGGATATGCACTGATTTCAAAAACAGAGTACAGAAAAACATATTCCCTCTGTCGGAAAATTTCAGAATACAGATAAACATATATACTCCATCTGTTTCCAAATATAACATCTGACATTTGAAAGTCAGTGGGGACATTTTCAAATGATTATTCAAAGTCCTTTGGGACATTTTTAAATTCAAAAGCTCGTATGAATTTATAGTTAATCCAATTGTGAAAATTGTATACTATTTGAAATCTATTATTAATTATAATAAACAATATTTTCACAACTCAAATAAATTCATATTAATCTTGAATTTACAAAGGTTACAAATCGACTTTAAAAAGTCAAACCTGCTCTCAAATTTTGCAAATCATGGAGTACCTTTTTCATCTTGGAGGATCGTCATCCTCTTTTTCATCTAATACTATTATATTCCAACCAAAAAAAAAAAATTCAATTTTAGCTAAAAGAATGAACACACACACACACAAAAGTAGCATCTTTGTACACTCTTCAATATCCAACCTAATTAAGAAAATCAGAAAGAAAAGAAGAAATAGATGGTGGGGCATGGACCAATTCAATTTTTGCATGAAGAGATGAAGAG
>JAUMHB010040694.1:6222-18743 GCA_032359685.1 Pittosporum tobira
CTGTATCCCGTATTGACAATGCATATTCAATAGAGCACTCTATGAAACAAAACATAATTAGAATGAAATTGTATTTGTACTTCTTTCTGAAATAGGAGGGTAGGCTTAGAGAGCAATATCAGCTGATGGGGCCATTCTAGCTCTTGCAAGATGAAATGATACAGAAAAATTGTCAAACGGGATTTGTCAAACTGCAAATCATTCAAGGAATAAGTTTCCAATTCATTGGCAGCAGTTAATATTTTTCACCATTGGTTCACGAATTAGTCTAATAATTTATCAATTTATAATGTCGCTGATTTGGATGCAAAATATTATATAGGTTGTGGCTTTCATTATTAGTTGAGGATTTTTTTTCATCATGATTATTAAATTTATCATGGTCTTGAAGAATTCACGTGTAGAGTAGGATTATTATGTGCCGTGTTTTGCACTTAAATGGTTATTATAAGCTGAATACCAAAAGTGAAAAAGAAAGAATCCTCGTGTGTTAGTTAACTCTTGCCTGTTTACAATTTTAGGATGCTGTACGAGCCATTTGCATTGAGGTGGAATCTTTGGTTAAGAAGTGTGGGAAACCAAAAATGCTTGATGCAATTAAATTACCTCCTCCTGAGCTATATAAGCACGTCGAAGTATGTGATGTTTCTCTTCCCTCGTAGTGAATGTCACCAACTTTCCTTTTGTTGCTATCGTTTTTGTGTCAGAGGTAGTCCAGATATCTTGCACGATCTCTAAAATATAACAATGAGGCAGCTAAAAAAAATCTCGGTATGGCTTATGAACAAAAAACAAAAATAATGGGATGGCTACAACATTACTTAGTATAATATGGTAGTTGAATTAATAGATCTTCTTTGTCCACCTTAAAAAATATGCTAGATTGGTCAATAAGTTAATTCATTAAAATAAGTCTGCTTTATTCTGTTTTCTTTTAAACTCATTTCTGTATTTCATTTTTGGTTGATTGAATTATGTAACTTTAGGTTGTATAAAATTTGAGGAGATTCATATGTTGGTAGGATATTTTCCGTCCCTTGAGATCATATAAAGTAGCAAATTGTTAATTTAATTTGTTTGTCAGGAAATTGCGGGTGATGAATTGGTGAAAGCGCTACAAATTAAGAACAAAATACCAAGAAGGAAGGCCCTATCGTCTCTCGAAGAGAATGTGTTAACTATTCTTACGGAGGAGGGTTATGTCAGCAAGGACGAAGCTTTTGTAGGTGCTGAGGGAGTACCGGACTTGTTTGAGGATGAAGATGAGGATGATGAAGTGGTTGTGGATGGTGAATTTGACGAAGGTGATGTCCACATAAAACCAGTTTCACGAAAATCAATTCCTTTGGTAAACTTAACTCTTCCTCATCTAAATCTATTTGTGTTTATCTCATTGTTTTTAGATTGTCGAGTGTAAACATTTTAGGGATTTTTTTATTATGTTTCTTGTTCACAACACTGGGATTGGAGATTTAGATTGTTCTTTTATGGGTGCTTGTCATTGGCAACACTTGGGTTGTACATCAAATCACTTTAAATTTCTTGTAACTTTGGCCGTGTATCATCTAGTGATCTTGTCTAAGCGTCTAGGTTGTAAGTCTGTAACAAATGATGGACCTCATTCATTCTTTAGGCGGTTGTCCAGGTTATTTCTCATTCATTCTGGGACTTTCTAGATATTTCCTAGCTGTCTAGGCGAGCACCCCAGGCACTGCTCAGCTGTCTAATTGATCTCCTAGCTCTTCTTTGCTCAGGCATGCATCGCGTAGACAATTCAGTTACCTAAAGTGTCTAGGCGTCACCTTTAACTACGTTTCCGTAGTTTAAAACTTCCTTCTTTCAGCATTTAAGAAAGAGGGCTTAATTTATACAGCTTTATCTGCTTCATTGGCATTTTATGAAGTCCATTAATACTTTCTCAATTGTCTTCCTCTTCTAGCTGTTTTCTGAGGTAGATGTGAAGTTGGTGTTTAAAGAAGTTACATCCAAATACCTGCGGAAACGTATAGTGGAGGTATGAATTTTCTGTCTGGATAATGACATGCATGCATAAAAGTTTTTCTTTGTTGTTCTTTATTTTTCTTACAATAGCACTAGCACATGCACTCAATATGTAATTTATTCAAGTTCTTTAACGATGTATTTATAGTTAATAATTCACATGCACTTTATCTTGATGCAAGTGGTCAGTCTTGGTATGGACATTATTATGTGAAACTAGAAAAGGCTGATATGAAGTTTAAATGTCGTCTAATGTATGTGTTTGATGATTTGTTGCTTGATATAATTAGTTATGGCGAAATCCTGTTACCGCAGTGTTTGTTTTTTATTGAGTTCTATAAAGGGACATCCTTGTCCCAAATTTCCTTTAGGGATAACCCGCCTTGTTACCCCTGCCTCATCCCACCCCGTGACTCTTCCACACACGTCTTCACCAGTTAGTTAGCTGTGAAGTCTTGACAAATCACAGCCCAAAAGAGATGCCGAGCTACTGAAAATATTAATCAAGGCTGGGAAGTCCATATTATAGCTTGTTCATAATGACTGCCCTGATATGAAATTGTGTCATTTGACCAAAAAAATTAAAGGACCTTGCGAAAATAATTAGCTCAACCTTGCTTTTAATAGGTTGAGTTTGTTCTTATAATTTATTAAACCTTTAATTATATGCTAACCTGTTCTTGAGAGAATTAACTTTGTTCTTCACTAAATTTGTTAAACCCTTTCATCACTGCTAATTTCATAGAGTGTATTGATTCTGATCATTTCCCCTTGCTTATAGGGTGGAAAAAGAAGTGATGGTAGAACTCCAGACGAGATACGCGTAATTAACTCAGAATGTGGATTACTTCCTAGAGCACATGGAAGTGCTCTTTTCACACGTGGGGAAACACAGGTTTGTTGAGTATTATTCGTTTTGAGATTAAAGAATAAGCATGTGGGGTACCTGTCGTCCGTGAGATCAGTTCTAAACTATTATTTGGACTAAAACGTGAACACTTCTTTCATTTTCTATTTCTTGAAAGGTGCTATCTTTCAGCACACTTAGCTTCATCATTGGAGCAATACCATCATATAGTTGTGTTTTGTTTGCACTTATTGATAAGTTGTGTATATCTTACTCATGTACCACTTTAGTAGATCTTTACACGGTTAAATTATAATCTGACTCTCATTGTCAGATAATGGAATTATGCTGTCAAGCTTCTTATGTCGTTTGTCCTATTTCCTTTGGTATTTACAGTCGTTAGCAGTGGTTACACTTGGTGATAGACAAATGGCACAAAGGATAGACAACCTTGTGGATGTGGAGGAAGTAAAGAGTTTCTACCTTCAGGTGCATCTGTGTGCACAATTTGCTGCCTGCTTCTCTCTCTCTCTCTCTCTCTCACACACACACACACACACACACACACACTAGTTGCGAATAATTGAATCTATGGTTTACTTTTGCAAAGCATTTTCTAGCTTTGAGTTGTCTCTGACAATTTGTCAGTTTAATTGTTCAGTACTCCTTTCCACCATCATGTGTTGGGGAAGTTGGGAGGATGGGAGCACCCAGTAGAAGAGAAGTTGGTCATGGTATGCTTGCGGAGAGAGCACTTGAACCTATATTACCTTCTGATGATTCTTTTGCTTACACCATACGTGTCGAGAGTACCATAACCGAAAGCAATGGCTCGTCAAGGTGCGCAGCTGTTACATATAGTTATAGAGTAAAAGGATGATCTTTTTGTACTCAATGTTCTTGTATATAGTCTAGAATATTGCAAACTCGTTCAAATTTTCTCTCTTTCAAATATCCATTACCTTTATGTCATTATGTGACAGTATGGCATCCGTTTGTGGTGGATGCTTAGCACTACAAGATGCAGGGGTTCCAGTAAAAGGCTCCATTGCTGGTATAGCAATGGGTATGGTTTTGGACACGAAGGAATTTGGGGGTGATGGAACTCCCCTCATCCTCTCTGACATAACCGGATCGGAAGATGCATCTGGTGATATGGATTTCAAGGTCTTCACTGGAATGCATTATTCTGATCTTAGTGTTTTCAGTTTCATTTTTTTTTTCAATTGAACATTTTTGAAGAAAAAAAGAATATGCATAGTCATGCTGTACCACTACATTGATACTCTGGAATTGAGTTTCAGTAGAAGATAGGCTAAGTTAGTGATTTGAATGATGCAGGTTGCTGGAAATGACCATGGTATAACTGCATTCCAGATGGATATAAAGGTTATACATGATTTTTTTGAGCAATATATTTCTTTTAAGATTAAAGAGCGTGAAAGTATGTGTAAGCACACTTGTATATATATTTTTTGTTATTGGCTCCAAACAAGCATATGTTCTGCGGACAGCTTATGGTTTTATCTTGATCAATGGTCAGATGTTACCGGTTGCTATATAACTTATAGCTGTTCATTCTTACATGACAGGTAGGAGGAATTACTTTACCGATTATGAAGCAGGCTCTTCTACAAGCAAGAGATGGGAGAAAGCATATTCTTGGTAAAGTTCACCAACGCACGATTGCATCCACATATTATTATGTTGGTTTAGTGACTTTATTATCCCCAGAAGTTTTATGAAGCCTACGATCCAAATGAAAAAAGGGTTGCTGGATTTCTGGACTCGAGCACTTATCAAGAAGAAATAAGGGTTGATAGATTTCTGGAGTCAAGATATTTAACTGGAGAATTAGCTCTTCTGAACTTGTGTGCATTTGTTACTCCTATATGTTCGATGCTGAATGAAGTCAACATTCCACTTATCTTTTTCTTCTTTTCTTCAGCTGAGATGTTGAAATGCTCGCCGCCTCCTTCAAAAAGGCTTTCTAAGTATGCCCCACTGATTCATGTTATGAAGGTTCGTTAATGTTCCAGATGAGTACTTAATTGCTTGCTATGTTAATTAGGACAGATATGCTCATGAACTCTTCTGTGAGGATCTCTAGGTCAAACCGGAGAAAGTAAACCTTATTATTGGTACTGGTGGGAAAAAGGTGAAGAGTATCATTGAAGCAACTGGTGTAGAAGCTATTGACACGCAAGAAAATGGAATAGTAAGCTTAGAGGAAGGCTTTTCTTCTAGTGGTGTGATTAACGCTTTCATTTCCCTGCTGTCTAACGGTCTTACAATATTTGGATGTTGCAGGTGAAAATAACTGCAAGGGATCTGTCAAGCCTAGAAAAATCTAAAGCCATTATTAGTAGTTTGACAATGGTTCCAGTTGTTGGTGATATTTATAGGTCTCTCTTTCACTTATCAAATGAAATAATAACATAGGCCTCTCTATTTAATATTTCTACCAGTCTATATAGATATATGAAAAGACTTGCTAGTTACTAGAAATCATAGTCAGACAGTGTAAATCTCTACACCACAAAACTACTACGACTGCTCAGAAGACTAAATTTTACATATAAGTTACACCTGCGTCCAGCTGTAATGTATAATACATCCTCATTGGGCTTTTCAATACTGAAAACTGAATTTCATGATTATCACTGATCGGTATTTATAAAAATCACACGCATCTTAAATTTTCTAGCCACAGTCCATTTATCAAGTTGAAATAATTAAATAAATGCTGTAGAAGAATACCTGATTCTGTAATGTCCTTCAAATCAGGAACTGCGAGATCAAATCCATAGCTCCTTATGGAGCATTTGTTGAGATAGCTCCTGGCCGAGAGGTATGTTTCTCATTCAAGTTCCAAAACACTTTTCATGTGTTTACATGGTCTGATATTTGCTTATATCATATTCAAAATAACTGGAAAATGTATATGCTTGATTTTATATTTTTTGGCCTACATGCATTCAAGTTTCACCTCTCAAAGCTTAACTAGTACTTTTGTAATTGTTGAAGTTCCAATAACTCGGACTGTAATATGATGAAACCACTATACTTGATCAATGTCGCTGCAGGGGCTTTGCCATATTAGTGAGTTGAGTTCAGACTGGCTTGCAAAGGCAGAGGATGTAAGAAAATAAGAATATTAGTCTGAGTTTTTTTCTCATTCTGTTTATGGAGATCTTGGTATCTGAAGTTTTTTCTCATTCTGTTTGTGGAGATCTTGGTAACTTAATTTTCTTCAACTTCATCAAAACAGGCTTTTAAGGTTGGAGATTGTATTGATGTCAAGCTCGTTGAGGTCAGTAACTTGTTTTCCCTTGATGTATATGTCATGTTAATATTCCATAAGGATTGACATTATGTTCTATTAAAACGTTTGCTTCCCTCGTCAAGTTTTCCAAGAATTTCTGAGAGTTGTAACTCCATAAAATTAGCTTGGCGGTATCATCCGGTTTAGACATCCCAAGTTGTAGATGAAGTTTTTCTCCATGCAGTAATGTAATATGTTACAAGCATGTTTTTCAGATCAATGAAAAGGGACAGCTTCGACTAAGCCGCAAGGCAGTACTTCCAGATCCAAATCCAAAGAATGCAAATGAAAAACATACAAGTAACCTTACAAATGATGGTGCAGCCTCACAAAAAGCTCCTGATAAAGGTAAACCCAAGAAAGTATTGAGTACCCTGAAGGATGGTTTATCAGAAGGAAATGCTGAAAAGCCCAAGGGCAGAAATGTTTATGTAAAACCCAAGTCGGCAGAGGATAATCTCTCAGATAATAAGATTGTTAAAAAATCAGGGAGTTCTGCTGAGGATGGATCCCATACTAATGACAGAACAAAGGATGGTAGCAGTAAACCAGCTATGAGCATTTCTAGCAAAAACGAAAGTGCATTGATAAACGGAGAAGCCAAACTTGGATAGCAAATCTGCATATGTACTTAAGTTGGATTAAAGATATTTCATAGTCAGAAGATGGTGATTGATCATCAGATGGACTGAAAGTGGTGGCGGCTACGTTTTGTGTTGTCTTATCGCAATATACGGATCAATGGTTTTACATAACACCGTGCAGCAGCCTCGCACGGCTTAAGAGCTACTATGGCTTGTAGAAGCTAATTAGGAGAATGCAGAACCTAACATGAGATAGCTCTGTTGCAAATCACAATCATTATGCGACTGCTGAATATTTGGTGATGAAATTCTGTTTTGTTCTGGAATGAAAGTTGAGCCTCTGAACACTTGAAGGTTGGGGTGTTTTGCAGACAGCTGAACATAGCTTCACCCCGTACCCCAAAATTTTTGTAGAAGAGAGCTGTATTTCTTTTCATGTTCCAAAATAGTTGTATCAATTGTTTTGGTAAGATATCTTTTTGTTTACTTCTTGTATGTAAAGATACAGCTTCCATTGACATAAAGATTATAGCTGTCAACTTGTTGCTCGACTCATGACTAGATTTTTTAATTTTTGGCTTGTGTTATGACTTGACTCGAATCAACTCATGACTCGGAAGTGTTTTAAAATAATTAAAAAATTAATAAATAAAATTAAAATTATACAATAAAGAGTAAAATATGTTGACAAAAATTTGAATAGTTAACTAAAATAT
This sequence comes from Pittosporum tobira, assembly GCA_032359685.1. NCBI lineage: Eukaryota > Viridiplantae > Streptophyta > Magnoliopsida > Apiales > Pittosporaceae > Pittosporum > Pittosporum tobira. Next base: position 13,696 of record JAUMHB010040694.1, read on the forward strand.
TAATAAAATATTATAGAAATATTTTGGAAAATAAAATATCGTAATGCAATATGGATAAGATTTATTACTCAAATAAAAAATCAAAAGCATTCCTGTTTGGGAGATTAATATGCAATTAATATTTAATGTACAAAAAAAGATATATAAGTACACTTTCATGTAATTGTATGAATACATATATTTTAAAAATTATCATTTAATAAATTAAAATTAAAAAATATATTATTTAAAACACTCATTTTCAGTCTCTCGTGACCTGTTGAAGTATTTTATATTTTTACAAGTAAAAATAATATTTTTGCAAACTTTTTTCACATAAATAGTAAATTGGTCTCGGTTATTTAAGATAGACTCGTTATTTCACACGCTGCGTTGCAAAGAAGCAGTTCCGAAGTCCTCACTACCCTGGTGTTCCTTTCCCGCCACTTTCTCTATCTGTAGATCGCTACTTCACACTATCTCAATCCAGAAGAGTTCGGTGAGAAAATGTTGTGGGTAGACAAGTACAGGCCAAAAGCCCTAGACAAAGTCTTAGTTCACCAAGATGTTGCTCAAAATCTCAAGAAATTGGTATTACTCCTCAACCTGGCATCTCTCGTTCTTATTTGCGAGTTTGACGATTTCTAAATTTAGGGTTTTCGTAAAGATTGAATTTTTTTCATGTATTCATAGGTCACGGAGCAAGATTGCCCACATTTGCTGTTCTATGGCCCACCCGGGTCGGGCAAGAAAACCCTACTTATGGCACTACTTAGACAGATGTTTGGGGCCGGTGTTGAGAAGGTCTCTCTGTTTATAATTTTCATTGAAGTTTGTGTGTTTAAAAAAATAAAAAAAAAATTTGAAAATTGTGTTGATTTTATTCTTTAAAGAAAATAACTTGGGAAATTGTATGCAGGTGAAGGTAGAGAATAAGACCTGGAAAGTTGATGTAAGTTTTATTCTATGCTTTCCCTGATTATGTTTGCATTTGATCCTGTAAATTTACACTGGTTTGGTTGAGTGAAAAGGGCACGGACTAAACAACAAGTGAATTGACATATAGGTTTAAAAGTTTTATTGGTTTCCCCTCCCATTTACTTTTCCAATTACATGTTTCATGTTAACAAAATTATGAAATGGGTTCTGTGAGTTCCTATTTCCTCGAGACATTCTGTATCAACCCTGCTTAGAGATTGGTTTGCCGAATGTCATTGAATAATGGGAATTGAGTAAACTATTTTTTTGATGATAATCGGAAATTGATTACACTATGGTGTTTGATTGAAAGAAACTGCTGTTTGATATGACATTATGACCTTTGTATCCTTAAACAGTGACTTGGCCTTGTATTTGATATAGCTTCTCCTATGACCTTTTCAATATTTTACCATTTGATTTGGTATTAATAAATACATGGTTTCTCTCAGGCTGGAACCAGAACTATTGATCTAGAGCTTACCATGTTATCCAGCACCCACCATGTGGAATTAAATCCCAGTGATGCAGGCTTTCAGGACAGATACATTGTTCAAGAGATAATCAAAGAAATGGCGAAGAACAGACCAATTGACACAAAGGGAAAGAAGGGATTCAAAGGTAATTGTGTCAATTGTCTTATGTATCGATTAATTCCTATTATAAATACAGAAGTATCAGTGACATGACTTAATAATAATATAAAAAGGACAGTGAATTATTACTGGTTCTAATTTTGTGTAATGTACTAATGTGCTTTGAGTCTTTGCCATATAGTACAAACAAACATATTTAAACTTCGGAATTGATTGAAAACTAATATCTAGGGAAATATGGCATATGTTGTGACCACTCCGACCTTTGACCAAGTCCAAATCTTGCTTCCAGTTGGGCACACATCGGCAATAGTAGGTTTACCTGAAACATGGGCAACACGAGGGGTTTGTTCCCTCGTTCCCCTCTTCGGTGCTTAAGTTAGTTGAGATTAAGGTGGTAATTTGAATATTAAGCAGTAGAGGGTGGGGTTTACCGGTGTATTTTGAGAGAGGTTTTGCTTCGGTGAGTTTGTTGGCCGGTTTGTATTTTTGCAAAGTATTGGCTCTTTTGTGTGTTCAGAGCGGGATCTCCCTTTTGTGCAAAGGAGGTGGTATTTGTAGAGTTTGCCTTGGCCCGCAACCCGATAAAGTAAGCATGGCGTGTCTACTTTAAGTTGACAGCAAGTATGGTGTGCCTCCTTTGAGTTGACAGGGCTGCAGGGTTAGGCGGCTGATTGGACACCGTCTAGAAACTTGTTTTGTGGCCTTTGGGGAGTTTGACCCTGACCAAGCAGAGTCGGGCTTGATCGATGGGGTGGATTGGACTCGCTGTCTGGGGAGGCATAAGTCCAAGGCGCACAATTTAAAGTCCTCGTCGGTGAGGGTCCGGCCGGATTAAGGGAGGTGCGAGACCATTCGGGGGCCGATGACTGAGCTCGATCCTTTCGGATGTCGAAAGCCGGGCTTGATCCTTTCGGATGTCGGGGGCCGGTCGGGTGAGCTGCCACGTGAGATGCCCACGTTGCTCTAATTAGGGCCAAGGTGGAAACCCTAATCCTAATTTGGGACGATCTCCATCAGCATATATGATACAAGATGAATTCCTTTTGGTGTTTTACTTGAGTTCTTTACTTAACAATGTAAATAAATAAAAATGCTTGACATAGAAATTTGTATATGTGCATATTTGACTTACTTTGACTTTATGCTAGGTTGTCTTACATGGGGCCTCTAATTCTTGTGCTATATGAATTTTTTGTTGGTTTCATTATGTTCCATTAGTTTCTTTCTTTTTTTTCAAAAAAGATTGTGGTATAATGTTTCATTCGATCTTTTCAATAAACCTTTGTGTCATCCCAGTGTTTACTTTTTCTAAGTTACCATCTTTTATGGTTCATAGTGGACACTGGAGCAAGAGAAGTGCATATACCAAATTGGAATTAATGAAGATAACGGTTAGAGGAGTATGACATGTCACATCTTTTTTTTTGTTAAGTATGTATTAAAACCAGAAAATGTACAAAAATTGAGAGAGGCATACCCCCGAGTACAATGATAAGCCCAACAATACTCAAAAACCACCTCTCCAAAATACTACCTCCAGCTATACAGCAAACTATCTCCAGGTTCTTAACAATGCAAGCAGGCTATCTCCTTGCATTATTTTCAAACACCTACGCAGTAATACCCCACTCCTCAGTAAACATCCAGGACTTGCTGTCTTTCTTCACACCTCTTCTAAGATTAGCGTTCCCTTTATTATCCTCTTGAATATCCTTCATGATCGTCTCTTTATGGACTGCGGCTTCATCAAAAAATCTTCAAATTCCTAGCTTTACATGTGGTACAAACTTTCTTAAATGTCTAGTAATACAATCAAGTGGTGAAAATTAACATCTCTCAGATTAATTGACATGTCATCTAAATCCTGAAACTTCTTTTTTTTTTTATTTTTATTTAAATTTTTTTTTCACCGGGGAAAACTGTGCATGTACCCCCAATGGGTTGTCCAATCAGTAGTGAGCTCTAAGATAAGTGTTAGAATAAAAAATTGGCCTAGGTCTTGAGTTTGAAACCCCGCAGAGGCAATGAATTTTCTTGGTTACTCACAAATATATTTACTATGGGAATACCCGGTGTGCGTGGATGGTGAGATATTGTGTGCACCCGGCGATTTACCTGTGTGTACCCTAAGGGTAGCGGTTGTTGTTCCACCATTATCAAAAATAGAAAAATCTAAGTATATTTTTACATGCTGATAAGATGTTTTGCCGTGAAATTTCAGTACTGGTGCTTAATGAGGTTGACAAACTTTCAAGAGAAGCCCAACATTCTCTGCGAAGAACAATGGAGAAATATAGTGCATCGTGCCGCCTTATTCTATGCTGCAATAGTTCCTCGAAGGTGACTGAAGCAGTCCGTTCTCGTTGTCTAAATGTGCGAATTAATGCTCCAAAAGAAGAAGAGGTTAGCCCTTAGTGCCATCTAGCCTATTTTGTGTACAATTGTATCAGTTTCAAGAACTGTAAGTATAAAAGCCTCGAGTAATTGGCTTTTTTTTAATGAATGAACATGATTGCTTTTATTCTTTTCTAGATTGCTGAAGTTTTGGAATTCATCGGCAAGAAAGAAGGTCTGCAACTTCCAGCTGGATTTGCTGCCCGCATCGCGGAAAAATCGAATCGGAGTTTGAGGAGGGCTATATTGTCATTTGAGACTTGCCGAGTCCAACAGTTAAGTGATATAATACCTGCAGTTGATATTTTAGAAGTGCCATACAGTTTTCATCCTTTTTCTTGCAATGGTTTTATATAGTATTTATCTTGAACAACATTTTCCTGAAAGCTTTGCTCATTTATTGTTTTGTTATTACATAGGTATCCATTTACAAACAATCAAGTAATACCCCCAATGGATTGGGAGGTATATGTATCAGAAATAGCATCAGACATTATGAAGGAGCAGAGCCCTAAAAGGTTGTTCCAGGTTCGGGGGAAGGTGTACGAGTTACTCAGTAATTGTATTCCTCCAGAAATTATTTTGAAGGTTATGAGAATTTCGACTATTTTTTTTTTTGTTTTAGTTTTTTCCTTGTTGAATGTAACTTTACTAAGATGTGAAGTGTCTCCTTGGTTTTGATTTCAGAGGCTACTTTATGAGTTAATGAAGAAACTTGATTCTGAACTGAAGCATGAGGTTTGCCATTGGGCTGCATATTATGTAAGTTTATCTCGTGCTCTGCCTCCTGTTTTACACGCGTAGCATATTCATTGACTAGGATGGCTTGTTCCTGATTTCTTGATCTTAAGCATTCTAAGTGGGTGAAAAGAGTATTCTCCTCTCAAATTCTTGCAAGTGCAATTTTGGTAGCTTTGTGCCCTAATAGCTACACTTACTGCTGAAATTTATTAAAGAAGAGGTGTTTATCCTGCAGTCATCTGATATGTGATCCTGATAATTATGGAGGAAATAATGAAAGTAATTTTATTAATAATGAATGTGTATGTAACAATTATATGAGAGACCTTATATAGGCTTGAATAAGTAACCTAATTC
>JAUMHB010040705.1:0-18742 GCA_032359685.1 Pittosporum tobira
AGCTAGTATAACACATTTCATAAACATACCATACTTGGTGAGCGTGTAGTAGGCCAACGGTATGACACGAGGCACAATGTCATCTTTCAAATTTATTGGCTTCGAATTGGCTTCTTTGATAACGGCTGCACCTTCTTGAAGGTCTCCAACCAGCAGGCTGTATGAGTTACCTCTAAAACCCTGCTGTCTCAAGATTTTTTCTAGCTTCTTTGGTCTGAACCAAATCCATTCCAAAACTCTCAATGCATATGCAATAAAAAGAATAACACAAATGGTTGCAATTAAGTTGTAAATCATGGTCATTTCAAATGGCTGCAATTTCTGATTGTTGAGATATATATGAAGTCATATATCGACCTGTGTGTATTATATAGATAGTTCTAGAGCCAGATTAAGATAATGGAGGAAATAATTAGATTTTGTACTTGCTATCAAAATAATGACAAAATGATCAAAACCTAAAGTATGGGACTTTATCAATATGTCGGTCAGTGGGAAACACCGAAAATCGGTCATATCTTATCGAAAGTGTTAGTCTTATTTATTTTATGCTATTTTATGGAGGATAGAATGGAGAGTGCTAGAAAGGACATATGTGTGGGTGTAGCTAGCCTAATCCATATATTATTCAATCTTATCTTTGCCAAAGAAAGAGATTAATGAGCTTGATAACATAAGAATATATCTAATTTGGTGTTAGATCTGTATAAAATAGAGCATTGAGTGTAAATATATCGTGGGGGGGGAGAGGCGGGGAAGTTGGTTGAGAGAAGAACTCAATTGACTAATATACCCTACGAGCTTCACATAGATGGCACTTCTAGTAACAAATGATTGGTTTTGAAACCAGATAGTGCATTTTGATACACTTTAAGAAGTTGGGGATGTACGGAACAACATTTAAAAGTTTGGGTTATTAGATAATTTCAAATGAAAACTATGGGGTGTAAGTCATATTTCTGATTTTCTATCAATTCAAATATGTGTAAATTTAAATTACTATTAATTCATATATAAATATTCTAAATAGACATTTCAAATCAAAATACTGTGATAAAATTCTCTCAATTTCAAAAAAATAAAATAAAATTCTAAATATTAATAAACATGTTTGTAACTTGATTCAATAATTCAAACTATTAGGTCTTGCACTTTTTAATGCATAAGCCCGCGTTCTTTTACCTTTCTTTCTTATCTGTTACTCATTTGTGATATCATCCTAGATTCAACAGAAATAGATAGTAATGCAAAACACGTGTTTAGAGTAGAGTGTCTTTTGATCCATAATGTGTTCCACATGGAACACATGTATAAGCTGGACACAGTCTATGCATTGAACCTCAATGTTATAATTATGAAATCTAATTTCTTAACTTTCAATATTTCAACGCTAAATATTGAGCTAACCAACTTTTTTATTACTAAGATGTCTGCTGTTAAGAAAACCATGCATGTCATTGCAGAAAATTAAGCTAGTATATGCTGCTCACTTTATTTTGGCTTCAAGGTGACATGTATGCAGTTGATTCTTCAAATACAATTATTATACATAGTTTTTTTGTTCCAAAAAAAGACCAAGCCCAAAGTCAATACTCGTTCTACTAAGGATAATTTTGGGTCCTACAGTACCTGGTGTTTGAGAAGATGAATTATTGCCGACAATGATTATACGGAGTATATTATCAGCACTAGAAATATATTAGTTGATTTCCCACCCACTTACACAATCGTTGTTTTATTGATATCTGCAAGTGGTAATAAAATAAGACCATGTATTACACGTGCAGGAAGAAATTCAGTTGCATAAATCAAAGAAGACTAAAATCAAGTGGTGTAAAAAGTTGAAGTCCCTAGCCTTGATCGGCCTTCCATGAAGTAATAAAATCACTAAAAATCATTTAACGAGCATGGACTTTGTTACATTTGCATATGAACTAGATTGAGGTCACCTTCATTGATATCCAATTATTTGTTAAGTAACAGCAACAATCTTGCTATATAAGCGATTTGTGTGTTCGTATACTCCTCAAATCATATTGGCAAAATGAGTTTTTCAATAAGGAAGACTTGTGGGTGCACGATAATTATATATAAGAATCCCACATCAATGCTAGTAACATTCCAGAGAGTTAATACAGGGATTTAGATTCAGAGTTGGTGTTGTCAAAGTTATAGAAAATGCCGAGTTTATAAAATTCTATTAGCTTTGCATGAGAAGGGGAGCTGGTATTTTTGGGAATATATTATCATGGATTATCACATTCATGTCTGCTTGTAGTTATTGTCCGGATATGTTACCCATGTTCAGTTCAGATAGCTGTTGTGATAAGGCATATGGTGTTATCTAGAACACGTAAAGATAAACATAAATATGTTAGAAGCACTCAATTTGAAATCAATTGGTGATAATAAAAAAAAATAATTTTAAGTTTATAAAGTGAGTCATATTTCGTAAAACTCTTGATGTGAGATTTTTATTTCAATATGCCCCCTGTAATTTTTTTTTTCAACCGGATAGTTAAGTGGGATAGTAATATTTGAAACCAATTTACTAGATAGGTTGACCAGCCGAGAAGACCGAGATGGTCGTGACGCCCCGATTACCCCTCCTCTTCCTTACTGGTAGGAACCGTGCGTCAAATTGTCTGTCCGATGGGTGGCTGAGATTACCCGACCATCCCTTCTTCAAACATGCATCCCCAAACCTTATACATACAATACATGCATTCATTCTAGTGGAACCGTAAAGTCATTATTTATTACAATACAACGTTGAAACTTAACAAATATACAACCGAAACTTAACCTCTCGGGTTAGACAAAAATCCCCAGATATTCTACCTTGTGTGCGGTACGCCTAAGCATGTGACTGTTCTGGCACCCTAGAAGTGACCCATTGCTCCACTTTAGCTGAAACAGTTAACAAAATACAGGAGTGAGCATTGAACGCTTAGCAAGTATAACCTTTTAATGTCTAACATAGCTTTTTACATTCATGAAATCATGCAAGTTTGAGAAATAGAGCCTTCCTTGGGTTACAAAAAACGTAAAAATTCTTATACATATGTAAAGTTTAAGAACAATAAAGTAACTTTACAAAACTTAAATATTTCAAGTTGAGTATGCACAATTAATTGTTACCTCCCTTCCCCGTCTGTCCTTAACACTCAGTCAAGATCGAACAGGTACTGAAAACCTCCCGCGAATATGCACACTGCAAATGCATGTAATTCTTAGTCTGCACCATATGACTCGCTTCTATGTGATCCCGGTTAAACCCATAAACCTCCAATGACATACTCAAAACATACAATATTTATTTCAATTCCATGCATGCGTAAAAAGTTTTTCGTTTCATGCAACTTTCATCAAGCTTTCGTGCATGCATCAAGTACTTTCAAGTTCACGCAAATATTTTTGTTTAACTTTCATGCATGCAACATCTCATTTGCAACTCATGGAAATTTATCTTTGAAAATATCTCATTTCCATGCATGCATAGATAACTTTTAAACTTATACAAAATAGTCATTAACATTCCATGCATGTGTAAATACCTTAAACTCATGCAAAAATCTATTGAACTTCCTTGCATGCATAGGAAAAAATTTTAAACTCATGAATTGTTATCATTGAAAACATGCATGCGCAAGGAAATAATCTATTTACTCGTTTAAAGAAAGGCGAGAATTGTACTTGTCTTGTTAGCTCCATTAAAGCCCTTTAAACCTTCTTAGATCATTCGTTTACCTCTAAATCAATTCCTACAATCATAAATTTTCTTAGATCAGTGACCCATCCTAGTTTTAAACCTTCTCGTTTTGGTTTGCTTACCCAATTCCCTAAAGCCATGTCTCAGCTTGCATCGCTAATAAACTTAGGGTATAACCAAATTTTCTCTACATAACTCGTTTAACAACAAAATTATTCTTTTCAGAAATAAAATTTCTAGAGCTTCGTTTTGACATAAAAATGGTTTAATTTCGATTTCGTATGAAAAAGTTCTAGCTTTTCAAAGTTAAACAATCCGATAAGAATTTTGGTCGTGCGGTAGCTTTAAGTAGTCAACTTTGGGTATTTTTAGAAACTAGTAACCAACTTCAAATAGAGTAAAACTTTTTGGAAAAAATATTATGCTTGTATGAGTTTAGTCATAAAAAGTTTCATCAAAACCGCTCTAATGAATTATTTTTTCCGAGTTCCCAAAGTTGGTTAAAAAATTGACTTTTCAACAATCTAAAAATGCTACTGCCCAAATTTTGTGATACTTTCTAAAAATACTAAACGGTCATTTTTGTGAGCCATCTTTCTGAAATTAGTCCTTCTTTGAGTTAGCTAAATGTTCCAAAAAGGTTTACGCAAAATGCACGAGCCAATTATTTTACACAACGTTTTGAATTGAAGCTACAGTTTCTGAGTTTTCAAAAATGTGTTGTGCGCATCATACGAGGTTAGCGTCTTTGGCAATAATACCAACTAAAATCCTCATGCATGACATGAACACTATATTTTAAGCCATCTAATGTGAATTTACATAATCATAGCATGCAATTAACTTCATCAATTCACAAGCCACCAACCCAAGATTCAAACACCAACATGATAATCCGTCCTCTGCCATGCATTTCCAACCATTAAAATCATTGATTTAAAAATGTTATTTCCACCAACACCAACACCATCTACTCTACTAAATAAACATCAACCCATCCTCAAAATACTAGTTTAACTAAGAAAAATATAATTTTTGAGAAAGAACACTTACTTTCTTGCAAGATTGCACGCATGCACCTCGTATCAACCTTCCTAGCTTCGATTGCCTCCGAATTTCTTCCTATTTCCCTCAAATCAGAAGCTTCCAAGGCTCATGTCCTATAGATGTTTTCTTGCTATAGGATGTAATAATGTTTAGAGACTTGAATTTGAGTTGGGTTTGGCAAGAACTTGGCTAGCCGCCCCAATTTTCTCCTCTCCATTCTCTACTCTTGCTCTAGCTTCTCTCTAAGTTTGTTGCACTTTGTCTAAGTGAAGAATGAAGCAATTTAGTAGTCCTGTCCCCCTAAGTGGCTTGTGCATGAGTTAATGGAGAGGTCTTGTGTGGCTTTGCCACACAAGCCATTTATGTGCCCCATGAGTCACCACCTAATGCCACCTCGTGCTTACCTCCCCACTAACGTATACACATGCACTACCTCTATATACATACATATATTCAGTAGCACTTCACACCCTCACCACTCTCTTGGATGTCCAAGAGTGGTGGAGCTGGGCCCGGTTCCCGATAAACCTCCTTTCGGTCCTTTTTCAACCCGACGGAAAACCTATTACGCAACAGTGAATGGGCCGGTCGTACTAAGTTTTGTAAAACCATAATTTGAGTTCAAAGACTAACTTAAAGCCCATGTAATTTAAATAAACTTTAATTTCATTCCAACCCATGCTTGCCCACAATTTACGAAACATAAAAATAATACACACGTTGAAAGTATGGTTTACATTTCATTATCTATTTTTGAAAAAATTTAAATTACATAACCTTTTTACATTAACTAAGTCAAATTCTTGGTCCTCAAAGTTGGCCTAATGATAGTTTCATTAAATGGATAAATCATAAATCCACTATATTTTTCAAATTAGGGTAAATTTATGCATTGGTTATAGATTTAAGTCTAAATGGGCTTGGAAGACTTTACATGGGCTAATCAATTACGAAACATAGAATCATACACGAATTCTGTAAGTTTAACAACATAACCTTATTAAATCCCTACTTGGACACCAAGGTAGGGAATTCCTATGTAAACCTCAATATTAACTTCAGTATAATAGAGGATAATGAGACTATAACTCCTCGTGTTGCCTGTTGTTTCAGGTTTGCTATCAAGAGCTCTATTTCTACAAAGTAAGACACAAGATGATTAGGGCTTTGATGAAGGGATTAGACTTGTCAACTACAGGTCAGCATCTGGTACCACAGATAGGGACAAACATAATTTTCCGCCCGAACGGGCTAAGACATTTCGGTCTCTAACTAATAACATGGATCCCAACGGCAAAAGTTGGCTACAGAAGGACCGTTCGGGCCCATAACAACAGAATGGACTCTACCCCGATGACTGAGCTACGTCCGATAGGTCAGGCTTTGATGTTTGTCTCCCAAATGATCCAACGGACATCATCTCTGATCAAAAACATCCCAACATTAGCGCTGATGTCAACAACTGGGAAACTATGGCTCCCACTCCTCAACATCAAAAAGCAAATATGCAAGCTAAAGACACCACTAAGGCACTAACTCACTGAGATTGACTTAACCCGGGGTTGTATGAGTCCAATTCAAGTAAGCATAGGATTGACCCATTTGATAGTCTCCACTGAGCTCAGGGCGCAACTCTCCGATCAGTATCTCTCTCTCACACAGTTAATTGCTCGTGGTATGGTACAAAAGTTCCTTTGGTACAATATGCTCTGCTTGGTTCACTGATAATCGCGCTTAAGATTGTAAATTAATTATAGAGGGTATGGACATCACTAGTATGCTAGTACACCAATACCATGTACTGGATAATTCTCCCTAATTATCTTTGATAGTTAAACATTATTGCGACACTGATCAGCGCCTATTTTATATATAATTTTTTATGATTATTCTCTTGATTTACTATTAAAATATATGGATTAGACTTATATATCCTTGTTTGGGTTAACAAATCATCAATCCATGGGATTAGATTGTTTTTATTGTTATTGGGCTTATATTGCAGAAAATTATGCCTGAAAAGACCTATTTCAGAGAAAAATCGTGTTTGACCTAATCCCGGACGAGTAAAGATTGTCTGGAATCGAAGCAGAAGCAAAAATCAAACAACAGAGGGCCTTACAACTTGGCTTACGGCCGTAAACCAGCCCGTAAGGGGGCTTACGGGCGTAAGACATGGTATAAGGCTGGTCGTGCAATTTTTTGCGAATTCTATTGATTTTTCCGGAAGGCTTTGACCAAGGTAATTTTGGACTTTTCTAGATCCTTTTCAAGATGAATCCAAGTAGGAAACCTAATCAGAATTATATTGTGAGAAGACCCAAGGCCTACACCTATATAAACCCCTTTATATCTTAGATTTCTAGATCTCAAAAATCACTTTTTACACTATACGATCTAGAGGAGATCTAGAGCTCAAGGAGGTGGAGACCAGAGGGCTACCATACAAAGACATCTAGCTGACTTCCTATGGTTTTTTTTTTTTTTTTTGATATCTTTTTTATTGTATCTTGTAAATTAATTATGTTCTAATTTATTTTATGCTAAGACTGGATGGATCTTATTCATAACTAATTGAAACTTTATTTAAGCTTGATTCTACGTTCACATTGATTTCACATATTTATTGAGTTATGATTTATGTTCTTAATACTTCTGAATACTTGATCAATATTTAGATGGTTTAAGTTAATGAATTGAAGGAAGTAACTTTAAAGGTTTGTTAATAGCTCAATTGAATCATAACTGGAGGTTAAACTTTGCTAGAAATAATCTAAGGTGATTTGTGCAGTTTCAGGAGTAATTGACTTAAAAACTGCTAAAAAAATCAAGAATTCCATAAATCTTAATGTTCTCTTTATTATTTAAATTCACATAAGAATATGATGGGTTAATAATTTGAGTAGGGGTACTTTCACTAGGAATATGCTAGTATCTAAATTAGAAAATTTTCATTGTTATAAATATGTCAAATTAATATTAATTGCATAATAAAGTTAGTAAATCTTAGATTATGATTGAACAAGTGAAGTCGAAATCTTAGCGTATCTTTATCATATTAACCTAAACCCACAAAAGATATTGCTTCAGTAAAATCGCCTCCTAACATAAGATACACACTAATTATGTCTTCATAACATAGAAAAGAAAAAATTAAACCCTCAAAGTCACACTAAGTAATTAATTTGGGACAGAAACTTGCATAGTATCTTAATAATTTTCTCCCTTACATGTGGGCCAAACTTTATGTTCGAGATTGGGTTCAAAAATGACACTAATATCGTTCTCGGACTCTTGTGCTCCCTGACGAATTGGTATCAAAAATCATGGTAACATCTTAGGCTAGACAAAAGTTCACAAGAGAAGGTGGAGTACTAAAGGGTCATAAATGCGCGACATGAAGACTATAGGAAAAGGGCACAAATCCCTCATCATGTGTTTGAAAAAATATTCAGAGCCTCAAAAGGCTTTAACTACCAAAATTCAATGATTTGGTACTTATGGGAAGCTTTCTAAGAAGATCTCCAGTGGGCTTTCGCAACAAGTATGATGGCCTTAATTTGAACATGTTGTTTTTCCCTCCTACGGAGAGGATAATTGGAGTCACTGGTTGCTTTGGTCCGGTCAGTCCATTTATTGACTGAACCACCAACTTTGATGAAGCAACATTCGATAGAACTTCGTGTTCCATAATTCTTTTATCGGAACATATAAACGTTGATATCAATCTGACTACGTAGATGTACTTGAACAAGGTACATAGTTCCAAAATAAAATTTGATTTATTGACATGAAAAGGAGAAGATAATAACATGGGCAAGATTTCTTTTCTGTTGAGGTTAAATTCAACTCATAATTTCCTTAGAGAAAAGACAAAGTATATGGGTTTAATCTCTTGTATAGCCATTTCTTCATCGATTAGCCTTCCATAGTGATCAAACAAACTGTCTAGTACTCCATCTCCAAAATGTTGGCATATCATTGGTCCCTGAACAGCTTTAGCGGTCTTTGCAACTACGGTTCCATAGCTTGTATCATTGTCAACGTCCTTGTCTATTTCAAACATTTCAAAACGGTCGATTTGGAGAGATCCCTCTCTTAGTACTTCATCTTTTAATTCATCTTCGGATGGTGCATAGAATAAAACATTATAGGCATCAAGCTTTTCCTCTTCAACTTGTCCCTAAAAAATGTAATAACCATTCTTAGTATCATATAGTATCATATTGAAGCATCCAATTCAGAATATATTTAGCCTTATTTATTTAGTTACTAATTTAGGATACCCTCACATGGGTGGTGTAACTTCTGAGACAAATATGAGCACAACTTATATTCAGTGATGTGAAGCATGTTGGCCGTTGGATCATCCACACTATTACATATGATCTGATATTATATTGAAGTATCTGATTTAAAACCAATTGACAATAATTAGAGTACTTGTCCCTCAAGTTATGTATTAAGACTTATTTATTTAATTACCCAATTTTTGAATCTTGTATCTGAATATATCACTACTGTGAAAACACGGAGCCTATTTGACATTAATTATGGACATACTTGATATTTGTATAGTGAGAACATAAAAGTTACCTGAGAAACTAAAATGGCGAACGATTTAGAGAGAAGTGTCCATAAGAACGTAATGCCTCTGTCGTTGTGATTTGGACCAAGTCGTCCTGATACGATCAGCACCATCCTTCCTCCAGAAACAACTTCTTTGGATTGTGATCGGAGAAACAATGAAAAGTCCTCTTGAAACTGCCTAGAGTATGCATGAGACACCTCTAGGGGGCTTGATTCAGATATGTAAATGTTGGTCTTGTTTATTGATTTGTTTTGCTTGTCATAGAGGAATGGCGGTACCTGTTTAATTTACAAGATGATTATCATGTTTCTTGCGTTTAGTAACTATATATTCTCCTTCTCAAAAAAAAATCTATAGGTTGATTGCATGTTGATTTCCACGACCTACTAGGTGCGGGCAGGTCCAACCCTTAAGGGGTTCGGAATCAGAAAATGTTAAAATCTATAGGTTTATAGTCGGGTATGGTATTTAATTAAGTTCACTTTTAAAACCCAGAACCCTATAAGTAATATTAAAAACAGAAGCAATAAATGGAATCAATTGGGTTTTGACTTGGTAAATATATGGAATCATTGATCATTTATCAATTTTTGTAGGAAAATGTTGAATCCCCTTAGTAAAGAGTTGCATACAGCATGGCCTTTGATGTCAGTCTCATCTTTAAAATGAAACTATCTCATACACATCCAATATTTACCTATACCATTGACAAATGATTAATTACTTCTTAACTTCATAGAATTCAGGTCAAAAGATTACCCTCGAAAGCCAATGTAAGCTGTTGGAGGAATGGATAAACTGCAAGGACTTTTCTGGAAAAAGTCTTCCATAGAAGGTGCCAGGATAAGCAGCTATGTATATAGCTGACTTAGACTTACAATTTTCAGCTTCCCTCAACTCCGTGTAAAAATCAGGCAACGCCTTGAAGATGGCATTGAAGTCATTGTTTGGAAGGTCATTTAGGTATACCCGGGACTCCATGGCCAAATGTTGGCAGGTGCTGTTAGCTCCTTTGATAGCTTCGATCATTTCTTTGATTATTGAGAAAGTGTTCTGTCCTGAGCCACAACCCAAGTCAGCCATGCCAAAACTCTTTGGATCTATTGTGAGATAAACTTCTTGGATTGTCTGTAAGGTTATGTTCTTTGCCATATCGGAAGCCTTTTTCTGCGTCCCAAGATATAAGTTCATCAGAAAGTTAAGGAACATTTGCTACGGAATTGACCATTTCTCAATGATATAAAAAAATACTGGAGCTGTATAGCATAGTGTTACATTTGAAATATCAAAAGACATCAATATACAACCTCCTGCTTTATGGATGCAATATTTTCCTATAATGATTGGTAAATGGTCATAATCAAAATCTGATGGTGAATACGTAAAGATTCTTGTGAGAGAGAGAGAAAAACCTGAATCAAGGAATTTTTGGCATAGCTAGACTCCCCAAATCCACCAGTCATGTGGAGAACTTTCTCAGCATCCATGGTGTAAGTAGTTCGTGTTTCAGAATTCATTCAGCTTTAAATCTCCTTTATATATACACCAGTCCTCTACTATTTTTCTAAATGAAATATGTCAACTCCAAAAGAGATCCCAGCATTTGACATCAATTTTTCTCCATATATGGTGAGATTTTTATGGAAATAATATATTTTCTTCTAAAGTTAGAGGTTTCTTTTATGTTTTGCTAGTGTCTTTCGTCTATAATTAATAATGAAATTTGTGTATATCACAGCTTAACATATTTATCCTGAATATTGTTTGTGAATAATGATTACTGATTATTCACAAAAGGAAAAGAAATATTAAGAAAATAAAAGCTCGAAAAATCAAATGGGTATCTCATTTAGAAAAAGAGTAGCAACATAAGAGAAGGATCTTCTTTGTACCTAAATCACAGATTCCCTTCTGTACATGCCACTAGCAACAACGTCCTGGAGATATGATCTGAATTATCGTTGCAGTACCTGTAGTTTATTATTTTCGATATGGTATGGTTGGGAATAAAGTTCACGTTCGGCATCCATTATTTGGACAAATCTTTCAAATTGTTTTATAAAAGATCCTATAAAATGAAGACGTTTGTCTTATATTTTGTATATAAATCAATCAAAGATGCTACTACTATAACCAAAACAAAAAAAAAAGAAGTTAAAATAGTAGACTTTTATTATTGATGGAGGAGGAAGACATTTGTCTTATATTAACTACGCATATAGGGTGGTGGCACATTTCATGATGCCATATTCCGTGTCGGTTGTATACTAAAACCGCCCAACTTGCAGTCAAAATCCTCAGCAAATTAAGGTTCCAACAATTGTCCATACACCGATGGTGCGCAGGAATTAAGAAACTAATTGAGGCCCAATCTTCATGTAATTAAAATTCAACTGTTATATTATTAAATACTATTTTAATTTTCTAAAATTAAATATGAATATATTTTATGTATTTGTAAAATTTAAAGGTTTCTTTGGTTTAAGATTTTTTGTATGATAAGTCATGATGGTTAGAAAATATATTGGTGAATGAACATATTTTTTTATTATAGAAACAAGATAAAGATGTGTGACATTTCATAGATGTATCAAAATGAAGAGTTGCGTTATTTCAATGAAGGTATCTTCAAATAGATGCATACAATATTATAAATAGATTAGTAACTTATCATTTATCATACACCAAATTCAAAAGCAATACTTGAGTTTTATTTCTCTGCTCACTCTCAAAAAGAAATTCAACTTCCATTACTTAAAAGATTAAAGTATTCAGAAGTAATTCTCTTAATCGAGATTAAGTGCAAATATATACCAATTAAATTATAGTACAAAAAATTATCGTTCTCACGGAGACTGATTTTTAACTATGTACCACTATTTTAGTTTTTATTTTATCTAAGAAATTAATAAATATTGAATTTTTATCAACAACTAATTAATAACTAACTACTCTAACAATTAAATCTAATAAGGTGTTAAACAATATAAGAAAAATATGTTAAGATTTTGACTTCACCTATCTAATCATAATTTCGGATTTACTAACTTTATCATGCAATTTATATCAATTCATCATGTTTATGACAGTGATATTTTCCTAAATTAGATACTAGCATATTCCTAGCGAAAGTATCTCTACTCCGATTATTAACACAACATATCCCTATGTGAATTTAAATAATTAAGAGAGCATTAAGTTCTATAGAATATTCGGATTCATCAACTGTTATTAACCAATTATTACCGAAATCGCACAAATCACCTTAAACTATTCCTAGCAAGATTTGATTTATGGCTATGATTCAATTGAGCTATTAATCAATTTTCACTGTCAAGTCCTTCAATTTATTAAACTAGATCGTCTAAATATTGATCAAGTATTCAGAAATATTAAGAACATGAATCATAACTCAATAAGCATGGAAAACCAATATAAACACATAATAAAGTATAAATAAACCTTTAATTAATCATGAATAAGATCCGTCTAGTCTTAGCATAAAGAAAAGTAAACATAATTAAGTTAAAAGATACAACAGGAAAGATAGAGAAACTCATAAAAAGTCGGCATGATATCTTTGTTAATAATCCTTTGGTCTCTGCCTCCTTGATCTCCGGATGTTCTCTCGATTGTATGATTATAATGATTATGATTTCTTTTCCAGCAGCTAGGAGGGATTTTTTATAGCTTCTAAACAAGGGACTTCACACAATTCGACTCCAATTAGGTTTGTCATCTTGATCCATGACAAAAATCTTCTAGAAAAGCCCAAAACAGCCTAAGTCAAAACCTTCCGAAATAGTCAACAAAAATCACAAAAAATTGTACGGGCTCCCTTATGGTCAAGCTTACAGCCATAATCTTGATCGTAAGCCCCTCTGGATGTTGCTTTTTGCTTTTTGCTTCGATTTCTGACAATTTTTGTCCGTCCAAAATTAATTCAAACTCGATTTTTCATCCAAAATAAGCCTTTTAAGCCCAATTCTCAGCAAAAGATGTCCAATAACAATAAAACATATCTAATCCCTTGGATTGATTATTTGTTAGGCCAAAACAAGGATACTAAAGCCAAATCCATATAGTTTTGATGATAAATCAAGAGATAAATCAATAAAATTATATATCAATCAATCACTTATAAAATTTCCTCAAACTTAAACTTTTACTTGTCCCAAAGCAAACTAATCATGAAAAACAACTTAACGAAATTTGACCCCTTAATTTACAACATTCAAACCCATCGAAAAATTATTAAGTGAGAAAGTTGGTGGAAAAAATTGTCTAAGACTAATAATTCACAATCAATAGACCAATATTTCATCATATACAAGCAAAAATTCCACACAACTTAACTACAACTATCCAGAATAAGTCCAAATCATGACAAATTTCCCTTACTCCCTATAATTTAATTCAAAAGTGTTCATGTGATCATGTGCAGCATGTATTAACTCGTAGATATTAAAGCATCAAGTTGGACATTTACCTTTAAGCGCAATACCATAGACCTCCGGCCAAATGGACGATTTCTCTTATCCATCGGCATGGATCGTCCCCTTAAATACCAAGATCTCAAAGGATCACTTGATTTTTCCTCACATTTAACCATAGATTTTGCCTAGAGTTGATGACCATTTTGCTACAGTTTCTTTCCAACTCTTTTTATTTATCATTATTTTTATTTTTATTTTATTTTTATTTATTTTTATTTTTTTATGAGGTCAAATGTTTCTCCAGTAACCAAAAATATTCAAGAGTCACGATGAAAGTCCAAGTACTTTACCTAAATTAGCATCCTTCTGAAGTATTCAAATATCTAGAGTTAATGAGAAATGATTCAAAACAACCTCATAAATTAAATATAGAAGAGCAAGGGATTTTCATAATTCTCTAGGCCTATCATGAATACAAAGGACTTAGGCATGCAAAAATTCTACTCATATAATCTTAAGTATAAGTTTACGAATGCAAACTAATGTTTCCAAACAATTTTCAAAACCAACTAAGTCCATTCACTTTTCTTCTGTTTAAATGCATGAAAGTCTTTTCAAGAAAACTCATAGGCTTTCAAAAAAAATTAAATTAAATTAAAAAAAAATTTTGAATTTATTTTGAATAAAAGAAATAAAAATAGCTAATAAGAACTAAAAACAAAGAAAATCTAGCAACCTACGAATAATAAATAAGGAACAATAACATTTAAATCATTACATCCCCCAAACTTAAATTATACATTGTCCCCAATATATAGCAAATGTAGCACATAATGGGAGAGATGGAACAAACACAATTGGTTACGATGATAGAGGTGGCCAAGGCTCCAATGACTCCCACCAAAGCTTATTGGCCTCTAAGAATGTAATCACTTCGTCTACCTCTTCATCTAGGCATAGTCCATCTTTGACTTCTTGAATCATAATAGACAGTAGTGAATCCTTCACGATTATTAGTTTGACCATGTCTTCCCCCTCCTTATCTATGATATCGATCCTCCACAAGTCTTTTGGCTTGCTTGGGTTCTTCATGACTTCCAAGACATTGAAAGTGACTCGTTCTTCTCCTAGTCTCAGTACCAACTTGCCTTCTTGCACATCAATAAGGGCCCCTCCTGTAGCTTGGAAAGGTCTTCCCAAAATACTTAGTACTTCAACATCTTCTTCTATCTCGAGAACTACAAAATCAACAGAAAATACGAATTTGTCTACTTTCACCAATACATTTTCCACTATACCCCTCAGATATTTAATCGATCTATCTGCCAACTGGAGTGATACAGTGGTGTCCTTGATTTCTCTTATCCCAAGCTTCTTGAATATTGGATAAGGCAGTTGGTTGATACTTGTTCCAAGATTGCATAGTGCCTTATTAAACTAAACTTTTCCAATTTGACATGGAATGATAAAACTTCCTGGATCTTTAAGATTTGGTGGTAACTTATTCTGCAGATTTGCAAAACATACCTCGTTTAGCTTCACATTCTCACCATCTTCTAATTTTCGTTTATTCGTCAAAATATTTTTTAAGAACTTGTCATAACTCGGACATTGTTTTAAGGACTCTAATAACAGAGTATTGACATGCAACTTCTTAAACACCTCTAGAAACTTAGCAAATTGCTTATCCAAATTTTGCTTCATAAGCCTTTTTGGATATGGAATTGGTGGAATAGAAGGGTTGACTACGTCATTGTCCTTGCTAGATTCTAGAACCTGTGGTGTTTCACTCTCTTCATCTTTCTTCTCTTTTTCTTATTTCTCCTGGTCGCTGTTGTCTGGT
The DNA here is from genome assembly GCA_032359685.1 of Pittosporum tobira. NCBI lineage: Eukaryota > Viridiplantae > Streptophyta > Magnoliopsida > Apiales > Pittosporaceae > Pittosporum > Pittosporum tobira. The sequence goes on from JAUMHB010040705.1 coordinate 15,630, forward strand.
CTCGCAATTTTTGGTCCTTTCGCTTCTTTTTCACTTTTCAAGGTAATGGCCTTTGCATTTTCCATTGAATTTTTCTCCGTGTTGCTTAGCAAATAACCATAAGGGGCATTCATAAATTTATTGCGCTAGCTGACCAACTTGTTTCTCCAAATTCTTGATTGAAGCTTCTTGATGATTGAACCTAGAGTTTGTGCTTTTGATGTTCTCTTGTATAGATTGTTTGATGCACTAGCTTCATGTTCTCCTGTATAGATTGGTTCATATGCATCATCATCTTTTCTAATCTGGAATTTGGTTACACTATAAGCTGCGGGGCTCTTGGGGCTTGTAGATTTTGACCTCCCCATTGAAAATTTGGATGATTTCACCATCCTGGATTGTAAGTGCTCGAATAGGGATTATTTTGGTTTCTGGCAAAATTGGAAAAATAATTAGCATTCTCATTAAATGAAGCAAAGGTATTTTCAACTTGATAGTCCAAACTATCATGGTTTCGCCTGCAAAATCACAAGTTACCCTATGTAGCTTAGACACATTGCCCAATTGAGAGCTGAAGATATGTGTAAGTTTTTCCATCTGAGCTTTGAGTCTTGATATGGCATCTACTTCATGAACTCCAGTGTGCTTCTTCTATTGGACTCTATCAGACGTCCATCGGTAGTTATTAGATGCCATCTCTTCCACTAACTAGAATGCCTCCTTCGGTGACTTATTATTTATGTTTCCTCCTGCTGCAGCATCAATGGTGCTTCGAGAGCTTGGATCAATTCCATTGTAGAATAGTTGCACCTACATCCAACTGGGAGGCCATGGTTTAGGTATAGCCTCAGCAACCTTTTAAATCTTTCCTATGCCTCATATAATGATTCACTGTCAAATTGCACAAAAGTAGGGATATCATTATGCATCTTTATAGACTTCGATGGCTGAAAATAATGCATGAGAATTTTTTATGCCATCTCATCTTAAGTCCGGAGTGATCCTGCTGGTAAAGAAGTCAACCAACTATTCGTTTTGTCCCGGAGAGAAAAAAGAAACAACCTCAATCGAATAGCATCTGTAGATACTCCATTAAATTGAAAGGTATCATAGATTTCAAGAAAATTGCTTAATTAGTGGTTTGGATCATCGTCGGCAATCCATGAAATACCGCCACACTTTGAAGCATTTGAATTAAAGTTGGCTTGAGTTCGAAATTGTTAGCTTGAATCGTTGGACGAACAATGCTTGATGTGCACTCCTACAGTGATGGGGCAAAGAAATCCCCCATCTTCTTCTGTGGTGCCATGACATTATCCTCTTGGTCTGGTATCTTGAATAATCTAAACCTAAAAAAAATAAAAGAAAAGTGTAAAATAATACAAACAACGGCTAAATTAAGATAAAAACTAAAAATTATGATAATAATTAAACAAATCAATTCCCGGCAACGGCGTCAAAAACTTGATAGGAATTAAGTGCAAGTATACACCAATCAAATTATAGTATAAAAGATTATCGTTCCCACAAAAACTGATTTTCAACTATGTACCACTATTTTAGTTTTTAAAGATTGGATTTTTATTAACAACTAATTAATAACTAACTACTCTAACAATTAAATCTAATAAGATATTAAACAATATGAGAAAAATATGTTAAGATTTTGACTTCACCTATCCAATCATAATTTAGGGTTACTAACTTTATCATGCAGTTTATATTAATTCAACATGTTTATGGTAGTGGAATTTTCCCATATTAGATACTAGTCTATTCCTAGCCAAAGTATGCATACTTTAATTATTAATCCAACATATCCCTATGTAAATTTAAATAATTAAGAGGGTATTAAGTTCTATAGAATTCCTAGATTCATCAACCGTTATTAACCAATTACTACCAAAATTGCACAAATCACTTTGAACTATTTATAGCAAGATTTAATTTATGACTATGATTCAATTGAGCTATTAATCAATTTTCACCGTCAAGTCCTTCAATTTATTAACCTAAATCATCTAAATATTGATCACATATTCAGAAGAATTAACAACATGAATCATAACTTAATAAGGATAGAAAACCAATATGAACACATAATAAAGTCTAAATAAACCTTTCACGAAATAAACCGTCCAAAATAAGCCTTTTTAAAGTCCAAAATAAGCCTTTTTAGTCCAATTCTCTGCAAAACAGGCCCAATAATAATAAAATATATATAATCCCTTAGATTGATCATTTGTTAGCCCAAAACAAGAATATTAAAGCAAAATCCAAGCAATTTTAATGATAAATCAAGAGATAAATCAATAAAATTATATATCAATAAAGCACTTATCATCTCTATTAGTTCAAAGCAATGAATTATAAACATATCGGTGGGCTTGTTGTATCCTGAAACCAAATCGCATACATCTCTATTGCAATGTGGTGGAAGCGAATATTGCTTAGGATAAAACGATTACGTGTCTCAACCTACTAGTATGTTTTTTTTATATAAGGTCATTGTTATTCAAATTATACACTAACACCAACATGGGTTAGGAAAAATGCAGACCACTAGAAAGTGATTCAGCTACCATATTAGCTGTTGCTCGTTGATGATCCTTCAGAGATCACTGTCTGTGCTTATACCTGAGATTGAGCAACCATCTATAGTGAGATGAAGCTGCCCTAAAGTTGGGGGTTCCCACTTCATATATCCACACATTCATTTGTGGAGGACTATAACCTAGAAAGGCAGACAGGACTGAGCAAAAATTGATTTTATGTTGATTGTCTGGCCGATAAATGGATAACACATACAACCAAAGACTTTTAGAAATGAGAAGTTTAGAGTATGACCATGGATACCTTGAAAAGGAGATTTATTGTTTGAAACAAATGATAGTATATGATTTATTAAGTAGATAGTTGTGTCAATTGAAAAATACCAAAATTTGAATAGCATTCACGAATTTGCTAATAAAATGAGACTCATTTCTGTGACAATTGCGTCTCTCAACCATTCTATTTTGTTCCTGTGTGTATAGATGAGTAAGATGATTTTATATTTGTTAAACATACAAGCTTCAATCAAGGGTGACAGCATACAAACTTCAATCAAGGATTGACAGCTGTGGGATTCAAAT
>JAUMHB010040716.1:0-18742 GCA_032359685.1 Pittosporum tobira
GCTAAAACCCTAATTTTATTAATTTAGTTATTTTTGTTTTTATTAAGTAGTTAATTCCTTTAAATCAAAAACCAAAGCTTTTATTGATCAAATTATATAAGTTAAAGAATAATCAAGGTTGGTACATAATTGATTTCAATCCTCGTGGGAACTATATTTTTACTACAATTTGATTAATGTATACTTGCACTTCTCATCGATCGAGGGTCCACCTAGAGGAAGAAGGGGGACAAGTGCAAAAGTTGCAGGAAGAACCATGGCGGCAGGCCATGCTTAAAAAGGAAGAATGTTTGCTACCGTTGTAGTCAACCCGGCCACATGGCGACTTACTGTCCAAACCCGAGTACCTGCATGTGTTTCACATGTGGAGAGAAATGGCACATCTCACCCAACTGCCCCAAGAAATCTACCAACTTTGCGGTGAGTGGGAGGCGACCGAGGCCACTATTGATAAGAGGAAATGCACAACCACTACGTCCTACTACCTGGACCTACAACATGACTGTCAAGGATACCATAGATTCAACTAACGTGATGATAGGTACACTACTTGTCAATTCAATACATGCTTGCATACTGTTTGTGTCTGCCCAATTTATGAGTAAATTTAACGTAAAGAGCGAAAAATTGGAAATCCCATTGGATGTAGAAGTAGTCAGTCAGGAAGTATTCCCTGTCTATGAAGTATATAAAAATTGCGTAATAGAAATCGATGGCCATAGACTCTCGGCCGACTTGATACCGTTCCTTTTGGGGGAATTCGATGTCATCATGGGAATGGATTGGCTAAATGTGTATAGAGAAACAATAGATTTTTGGAAGAAGAAGATTATCCTTAGGACGATCACGAACAACATAATTTCATATTTCGATAGCAGAAACCCAAAATCGATGAACTGTTTGACGATAGTCAAAGCAAATAGAATGATGAGGAAGTGATGCTCAGTCTACTTGGCCCACGTACGAGATACCCAACCAGACGAAGTCAACATTAAAGATATCTTGGTAGCCAAAGAGTTTAAAGATGTATTCCCATAATAACTACCAGGACTGCCTCCAGATTAAGAAATAGAGTTTTTCATCGACTTAACCCCTGGAGCTACACCGATTTCAAAGGCACCATACCATATGGCACCGGTGGAAATGAAGGAGCTGATGGAACAATTGCAAGAGCTGCTGGATAAAGGATTCATACCACTAAGTGTTTCACCGTAGGGAGCGCCAGTACTATTCGTATGAAAGAAGGATGGATTGATGCAATTATGTATCGATTATAGAGAATTAAACAAGATCACAATTAAGAATAGGTATCCTTTGCCTAAAATTGACGATCTGTTTGACCAACTAAGAGGTGAGATGTATTTTTCAAAGATTGACCTGAGATCTGGATACCACCAGCTGAAGATCTGAGGAGAAGATATTCAGAAAACCGCGTTTAGGATGCGTTGTGGATATTACGAATTCCTAGTGATGCCACTTGGTTTGACAAATGTGCCAGCTGCCTTCATAGATCTGATGAACCGGGCATTGAAACCATATTTGGATAAATTCATGATAGTGTTCATAGATGACATCCTAGTCTATTCGAAAACGAAGGAGGAGCACATGGAACATCTCAGGATAGCACTGGAAGTGTTGAGAAGGGAGAAGTTGTAGGCTAAGTTGTCAAAGTGCGAATTTTGGCTACAGAAGGTACAATTTCTTGGACACGTGGTGGATAAGGATGAGATCACTATGGACCAGGCTAAGGTGGAAGTTGTGGCCAATTGGATCCAACCTAAGACGCCGACGAAGATTAGGAGCTTTTTAGGGTTAGACAGCTATTATCGGAGATTCATCTAGAATTTTTCGAAGATAGTTATTATCATGTCAATTTTAATTTTAATTTTTGGTGGGCTTGTAGCAATGGTTGATATTGAATTATTTTATGCTTAGTTTGGCATTACTATTTCGGGTTATATACCATCTTGAGCTCAATCAATGAAAAACCTGAGGTCATCACTGTCGGCTATGGTATCCTCGCCATTGATGGAGATGATGACTTTTGACGGTTTAGATTGAGATTTCTAACTAATGGAAATGACGATATTGTTATTAGAAACAGGATTTAGGAATGAAATTGCCTTTACCCATCAGCTGGGGCGGTGCACCAGTGTGTCTTAGATTGTTGGTTTGGCTGATTGCACTCATGAGCTTTATTGTGCTATTTTTCTTTTTGGACAACAGAAAGTCCGCCCTCTTTATAGGGCAAAATCTATAATAAAATGTTCTCATTCAGATTTTCTCTTGAACTGGAGCAAGAAAGCTTCTTTTATGTAGACTTATCTTTTGAAAGAAATAAATCAAAAATCAGAGGGTGCAACTTAGGTCCAAGTTATGATACTTCCATAATGTTGTTATCCTTACATATTTTCAGAATATAGGACAAAGTCTTCTTCCTTATTTTGTTAAAAAGAAAATAGTTTGACGGATGCAAGGTACTAGTTTTGCAATTAGGGTCCAAGGAGGCGTTGCAAAGTTTCATCTTATGTTGGCAAATTCATTGGTTTTACTGAAGGGGGCTCAGCCCAAAATTCTTATGGCTATCAATGGCAACCCGTAAATGGAGGCTGTTTTGACTTAAAAGATTTCTTGAAATTTTGGAATTTCACAACTTTGATCAAATCTGAAATTTTCAAATTTAAGGCCACGGATTTATGTTGTGATTGCTTAGTGTTAGCCAGCAGTTTTGAGCAACCTTGTTGAGCATTTTTGACAGCTTTAAAATAGCATATTTTAAACTGTTTAAATAGCCCCTTTATGCAGTTTTGAGCATCCTGTTTCAACCCAGTTAAACAGTTCTTAAACTAGCCATTTCAGCAGTTTTGTTTAGCCTATTACAACAATTTTTCTTAGCCCATTTTAGCAGTTTTAACTAGTCCATTTTTGCAGTTTTGAGCAGCTTATTTTCAGCAGCTTTAAGAGTCCATTTTCAGTTGCTTTAAACGTCCATTTTAGCAGTTTAAATTAGCCCAGTTAAGCAGTTTCTAGCAACCCAAATTGAAAATCTTTTCAGCAAATTTATTTATATTTTTATCATCAAAATTTTTGTAGCCTGCTAAAATAAAATAAAAATAACTATTTTACCAATTTACTCATTTTGAGGAAGGTTTAATCAATTTTATAAATTGATGATAGAAAATAAAATATGCTTTAAGAGAGAACCTTATATTTTAGACATTTATTTAATGCCTTCTAATTTCATTAAAAGTTGGAAATCCAAATTTTAAAGAAATTATTTCACACTTCTTATTTTGGAAGAAAATGAATGAAAATATTTTAAATGCGTTAAGATGATTTGAAAATCATCACAATGTGATTATGTGCTCTAATCTTAATTATTCCTATAAATAGTTGCAAAATATTTTAAACCCCAAATTTATTTTCTCAAATGTATTATGTTTTTGTCCAAACAATTAAGGATCCAATTTATGTTTTAGGATTAAAATCACCCCGGGATAAAAATGAGGATAAATTGTAAGGAGAAACAATGAAGAACAAATTGTCAAAATAATGACAAATTTGCCCTTTGATTTTTGTGTGTGTTTAAGTCATTTCAAATAGGAAAACCTTAAGATGCTTATGTTTATTTTGAGAAGTGAGAGACCTATTCCAAAATGAAGTAACTAACAATAGGTTGTTTTATGTAATAGGAACATATGAGAGTGAGGAAAGGAAACCGTCAACCGTCAACCGTCAAGCGAGTAACTTGGAACACATAGAAGCTTCGTTAAGGCAAGTTTATTATTCCCTAAACTATGTATAAGTTATTGTTAACTTATGCGTGCGATTATTCAGCTTTTAATATGTATGATTTAAATTCAAAAATACTTATTGCCATGATTGTACAAATTTAACTGTTTGTACATTATTTATTTCTTCAAGTTAAACTCTTGAAATGTTTAAAATGATTGTACATATCTACATGTATAAACATGCCATGATGATATGTTTATCGTATTCATGATAATTTGTGATCGATTATATTAAACATAGTTAAAGACCGGTGTGCCGGGACCCCATGGGAGCAATCCTATGGTTATTGAAAAAGAGTGGTAAGACCGATAAATCCCCTGGGACCCTACATGGTTGAATCATGTAGCTGTGACGTATACATGCACGAGATGTTAAACTTGACTGTGTGTCGAGGATGACGAAATGACTAAGTGTCTGCCACCCCATTGACGTTCAATTATTCATACTGTTAAATGTTAAATGACATGATATCACATTAACTCGTATATCATGCATGCTTTGATGAAACTCATATTAAAATCATGAATTCAAATGTTAAGTTTTTATGATTCAAAATTATACCATTTTATATTTTTGACTGGAAGGATCATTTTATTCGAAAATAGAATAATCACTTACTGAGCATATTTCGCTCATTTTTGCTATGTTTTATAAACCTTCCAGAACCAGTAGAGCGAGACAAATCCTCGAAGGGAAAGAACAAGGTAGAAAATTGTTATGATGTCCCAGATTTGTCTAACTTGATATTGTAATAGAATATTTGTACTACTTCTGTACGTACCGTACCCTGTTATTGTAAGACCTTATTATTTAATTAAACCTTTATGCTTCTGCTATGTATATTTATTCGTATGTGAGATCATATTGTAAGATATAACAGGGCAAGCTATCAAATACTGATAACTCAAGATGCTGAGAATGATATCTGACAACTCGGTTTCCACGTGGATTTGGTAGTCAAAATTTGGGGGCGTCACATTAGGGTTTATGACATTTATCCTGCTATACATGCTTGGGTTTTCTTGGAGATTTCTTTTTTCTCTCTTTTTCTCTCTTTTTCTCTCTAACTTACAAGCAAAATGAAACCACTTCTCTGCCTTTTTTCTACCCGTGACTTCCATAGGAGAAGAGGAGACTTGATATTTTGACTTTGGTTGTTAAAAATGGAAGGTCAAGATTGCATACTCCAAAACTAATGAAGGGCTTGGATCAATTACTTAATTCTCCACCCCATTCTTGACACAGATACTAACACTTGTTAATCTTTGAATTAACCAACCATGGATACTTGCCAACACAAGGCTTCCTGAGGAAGCCATTAACCAAAGCTTGACACCCAAGGTGGACATGATGATGGTCATTTCACATTTAACTTTTTTCAAATTATATTTCCCCCCTAAAATTTTGATAAATTCTCTGGGCCTTTACCTTGGGCCATGCTAATTAATTAGGCTAGTCCATGATTATTTTGCTCTTGATCCTTTACTTGAATTTCTTTTGGTCCATGCTTGGTGTGTCTCTTGGTCCATGAATATAATATATACTCATTGCATAAATTAACGATAATCTTTGTCTCCCTAAATTAACAATTTTTGGGCCATCAACCATGCATGTTTCTTGAACTTAGTCCATAATTAAATTGTCTTTGGTCCATAGGCTAAGTCCTTGATTAATAAAATTAGTTTATTCACACTTTAATCCAAGTCCAATGAAAATGATCATCCATAATTCCTTAACGCATAGTTGAAAAATCATAATGGAAATATTAATTTTAACATTTTGATCCTTCATTTCAAATTTAATAACCATGGTAAAAATCTAGTTTGACCTTGATTAACCTTAATTTATCCAAAGCAAAAATTGTATCCTTCTTAATCCTAAACATTTTGGCCATTCAAAATCCTGATTTGGCCATGCCATAATCCTTTATAAATTCTAATTTCCCAAATAAAATTTAATTCTTAGAAAGATCATTCCATACAATCTTTGTACGAATAATCCCAAAAATGCAATGTACTAAGAAAATCCTTACATTATTAATAAATTTACATCACCCCTATTGTTTGAATTTTTTTGGGTGTCACAACATCAAAGGTAAAAACTAACAGCAAGATATTATCAAATCCACCAAGTATTAGGGAGTTTAGGCCTATCACATAAGGAATTCGTCTTTCTACATTAACATGACAAGTAGGCTATTTAACAAGCTAATAGAGCTAAAGGTTTCTCCAAAATTTGTAATAAAGCCATGGTTCAATGATGTGAGGACCCTTAAATTCAAAATATGAGAATTTACAAAATCTCTTTTCTTGTGATTATTAATGCAAGGGTTATGTGGAATCATTCTTGGTAAATAACTTTGTTCATAGTAATCCAATATTTTGGGATAGTAATTACTCACGAGGAATTTAAATTTTCTTTGGGATTATAATTAACAGAAGATCATATTTTAAGTGTTATCTAAGGTCTCTCCAAAGAATATAAAGGTTTAATATGTACAAGGACTTAGTGAATTTATAAGTAAGGTTGAAGAAAGAATATTTGGTGCATGGAAAAGAAATATTATAAAGGCCATTGCATGGCCAACCATATTAGGGTTACTTGGGCAAAATTTACGAGCTTGGAAAGATGCCACCTTGTATAACACTTGGTAGAATTATATTTTGCATGAAGGTGGAGTTAGGGTTTACTACTTAGTATATTATTTGACAAACTTGGAATTAAGTAAAATGAGGAAATGCCATGTAACCTTCTTATGTGGCAATGAGGTAAGAAATGATGACGTTAGCAATGATGTAAGCATGATGCAAGCAATGGCGTAAGCATGATGTAGTCTTACTTGGCAAAAATTTCATGGAAAGGAAATAAGGCATATATGGCTCAATATGAACTTGCTAACTAGAAACCATTTGTACCATAACTATGAAGCAAAGTGGGAGGACTTGGACCATACAAATTTTGAGTGGCTTGGATGACAGCCAAGCAAGCCACTTGTGTTCTTGAAAACATTCAAGAAGACTCCAAGCTTTGGATATAAATAGAAGACCAAGGTTTCTTCATTTTCTTTGGAAACTTAGAAACAAAACCAAGGCCAAACACCCTCTTATCCATGGCCTTTAAGAGAGGAATGAGAGCTTAAATGAGCCCTTATAAGCCTAATAAACATACTTAGCAACCATAAAAAAGCAAAGTAAAGACCAAAAGTTCTTTAGTTGATCAATACCTTGAGTGAATTTTCTTGGAGAAGCCAAGGAGAAAGGAAACAAGAAAGAGATTAAGGAGTTAGAGTTCATCAAGGCCAAGCCACAATTTACAGATCAAATGTATAAATCTTCAACCCTAGCTTAAGTTATCATTTGTAATGCATGAATACTTGGAGATGAGCATGTTAAAGATCATGATTTATTTGTATGGTTGATTGGTTGCTTGAACATGGATTGGATTAGGGGATTGGTATACATGTTATGGTAATGGGGGTAAAGGGTATACATTTGGTTTAAGTTTAAAACGGCAATATCATAAGATGTTTAAACATTGGTTACATGTTATAATGCTTAGTTAGATGATTGGATTTTGTCATAGGAAATTGTCTAAAGGCCGAAGGAACTATAAAGAGCTGGCGAGCACGTTTTAAGAGTAAGCAAAAGCATAGCAAAGGCAAGTACATTTACTCGCCTCTTTTTTCACATATAATTACCTTGTTTCCATTATACGTGCTCTTTGTTTATCATGATTGCATGAGTTTGATTTAGTTGTGTATGCTTACGTGCGAGAAAGCTTTAATGGTGTATTGCCTTAGTGGTTGCCTGTGTGGTTTATTCTCTGCTCAGCTGGAAAAAAATAAGTAGATTATGAGACCACAAGAAATGGAGATGTAGTTAATGTAAATTATTTCATTTTAAATATATGAATTTTTTTATTCTAAGTAAATTTGGTTAATTGGGTAATTAAGATCATTATTTTGTTTAAAGTATACTTTAAGAATTATTTTTATGGACTTGGACCTTAATCTTGGGCCAAATGACAACTTAAAACCATCTCCAAAACCCTAGCTTTATGCCCGACCAATGTCTAGCAGTGATGGCCAAAATTTTGAAATGGATTTGGCCCAAGAAGATCATGATTTTTGGAGGGAAAATAGTTTGAATGAGTTGAATAAGAAATTATCATCTTGCCATTCCATGTGTCGTCCAAGTATGAAAGGCTTCTTTGAGAAGCCTCACACTTGGTAAGTTGGAATTTAAGGGAGTAAGAAATCTTGACACTTGGTGGCTTATGTGTCTAAATTTCAAGACAAATAATCTTAACCCTACTTTTGTTACTTAAGTCTTAATCTTGGCCATCCATTTGACATGAATAGTGAGCCATCGTAGCCATCCATGTGCTTTGAAACATCTAATCTCAACCATCCATGTGTGAAGGAAGAGAGCCTTAGTCATATTTACCAAGGATGGCCGGCCAAAAGAGGAAGCAAGAATGAGTTTCATTTTGGTGATTTCATCTTAGAGAGAAAAGGAGAGAAAACCCAAAAGCAAGTTATAGACCCTAGCCCACATTTGAAGAAACAAGCATCTAAACCCTAGTTTGGATATTAATTTGGTGGCTAAGAGCAAGGGAGAGCCAAAAAATTTAGCTCATCCAAGCACAAGGAAACATTGGATCAAAGGTACAAACCTTAAACCAAAGTTCAAGTTATTGTTTAATTTCTTATGAGTACTGCTTAATTATGGATGTATTGATTTAAAGGCTATAGTAGTTGATGAATTAATTAGTTGGTTGTGATTGTAAAGTAGATACAAAGTGGATGATCATTGATTTTACATGAAATGAATCATGTTAGCTAGAGTTAAATGCATGATACTTGGTTCATTAGCTGGATTGGATAATAAGTTGATTAAAATTGGAATAAATAGATAAACATGGTTGTTGTGATCATTAGTTGATGGATCAATGGATTTGCAAGGGAAGAACTAAAAGGTGATTAACCAATTAAATTAAATCATTGTGTCAGGGCTTGTGTTTAGAGCCAAAGAGGAATCTTAAACATTGCTTCGGATTTATTGGAAAGCAAGTCAAGGCAAGTACATTTACTCACCCTATTTTTTTTACGTATAAATTATTGCATTCATTATATGTAGTTATTATTTGTCATGAATGCATGAGTTGTTCCCTTGTGCATATACAAGAGTAATGTGCAATTTGCTTAAGTGTGGTGCATCTTGACCATGCATGATACACCCCTTAGAAACGTAGTAAGGCTTATATGAAGGAGTTCAAGTATGCCAATGTATTAAGACCAGCGTATCCCAGGACCCTATAGGAGAAATCTTGTAGTTGCGGGTAAATACATGCCTTGCGGTGTACACATGCATTAGCTAAATGAAAGTTGTTTACTTGATCTGGACTGAGTGTTAAGACTGGATAAGCTCCCTAAAATGTAAGTTATGTTGAGCATACTCACCCATATACTTAATATTGTCGCATGATATTCCTTGAGCTCGTAAATCATGTGAGTGTAAATGTCCATTCATTGCTTGATTATGAGTTCAAAATGGTTTTATTTCAAAACATCTGCATTTTAATTACTTATTTTTCTAAAGATATTGTTTAGCCTTGAGAGCAATGTGCTTGCCGAGCTTATTCGCTCCCTTTATTATGTGGTTTATTATGTTACAGCTTTAAGCATTCAGCGCTAACATTGCAAAGGAAAGGGGACGATTAAGGTTGACCTAGAACTAGCGATTTGGCCTAGCCTTGAACATGGTGAAATGCATGTATATGTAATATATTATTAAACCCTGGTGTAATGAATGCATTTTTTGCTTCCATTGTAAACGATTATATTACATCATTGCATAATCTTATATGGTAATGAATGGGCAGAAAATAATACAATAAATCAATGGTAAATAAAGAATGAATGTTTGACTCCCAGTTTTTAGTGGTTAGTGATTAGATGGGAGACCAGGCTGTGACACCCCACTCTCCGTACATCTCACTGTTCACTTAATCATGGGTGTCATAATACGTTCCTTTCTTAAATCTTCATTCCTTTGTAGTTCCAAAGAAGCGGTTAATAATAATAGTAGTTATTGCAAGTAATATGTATTAGCACAATTTGACAATGACTCAAAACATGCTTCCTCCTTCGGGTTAGGCGAAATCCCCATATGTTATCTCGTGTGTTCGGCCTTCGTCATACTTCCTTAATAACCTTACTACCTTAGCGTGCTAGCTTCTCATCTATAAAACATTTAACCACATCAAAAGTGAGCGAATAGAGCTCAGCAAGTACCGTACTCTTAAGGCTAAAGAATATTTACCCATTAGTAAACTTAAGCAAAGGATGGGGAATTTTCAACATCACAAAAGAAAGGAATATTGAGCATGCAATTGGTTACTTCGTCTGAGCCGAATCCACATGTGGACTTTGTGCGGAATATTTTTCTAAGCCGAATCCACACGTGGATTTCGTGCGTAATTAACCTCAATCGAATTTGCACATTGATTTCATGTGGAAAAAATTTATCCAGTCACAACACATAGTCATGACCAAGTTTTGAATATAATAAACGAATATGCACATCGCAAGAATAAATTAACCATGGCATACTCGAATTCCTTTTTATTGACAAACATTACTGTGTGGGCACGTCGTGCTTAAATGAAATGCACAATATTCAAGTATTCACCCTAACACGTGTAATAGAAACAAGGCAGTTACATGTAAAAGTTGAGCGAGTAAAGTATTTGCCTTAGAACGCTTCCAAATAATCCTTAACTAGACTTATATCCTTCCTTTGTTGAGATTTGAAAACCTAGTACCATGAATATCATCATCTTAGAACCTCAATATTAATGAGGGCTATTGATTCTATGTGATGCCTTTCCTCCCTTGATGCTTATTTTAAGTCCAAGGAGTCCAATACGTCCACATACAATCAACTCATGCTAAGAAACCCTCTCAGTAATTTTATCATCTTGACCAAATTCTCTGTTTTTCATGTTTGAAATAGGCTCAAGAATCTCATAATTCAGAGTTATAACGAAAAAGTTATGAGCTTCCAAAGTTTGGTTAGATTTTACACTTTGCTGGAAATTTGGGAGTCTGCAGAAGTTTTCTAAAACAATTTATAAATATAGTAAAAATATTCCAATTTAGAAAAATTATATTTAAATTAAATTAAAATGGTCCAGGTAACTACAAAAAACGTTTTTTGATTTGTTGATTAACAGATTATTTTATATTGATTTTTGAACTTGACTGGAAATAGGGTTACATTCTCTGCACTACCTGGACTCAAACAGTAATACCTTAGTCCGTGTAAGTCCAATGGTATCATTACCTCTATGTAAACTATACTTAAAGGGGTTTAATTTAGATTTAGAATCACTTAAATTGGATTTATAATAAAAAAAGTTATAGTCATTCAAAGTAAGGTAGTATGCTGCCTTCCCCTATTTCAACCTAGTTTACAGCAGTCCCAATCATGTATTTTATTAAAATATCAAATGACCTCCAAAATTCAGGAAATATTTATGTTAACATACTCACATATCAAGGTACCGTGAATAAATATATGGAGTCTATTTGACTTGTATAAAATTTTCTATAAAATTCGGACTTAGGCTGCAGTCCTTAAAGTTCTAGAATTGAATTTTTCACAAAACGTCATTTTGCATGTTTTTAGGCTTTCCCAAGCTAACATACACTTAAATAAGCATAACGATAACATGAAATCCATTATATAAGCTTAGAAAATCAGAGTTTCAAGCATTAATTTAAGAGTGCTAAAAACCCTAGTTCATGAACAAGCATGGATTCCTTGGACCTAGCTCAATTCCTAGCAACAACCAAGCCACAAACGCCTTTAAAAATTCTAGCATGGTTCCCATCCACCTCTAAACAAGTTCAAGATCTTGGAATCTAAGGGCTTGCAAGTGACTTTGCTTGAGTTTCCTTGGTTAATCTTGGTTACTACCCTTACTAGCACATTTTATGATCATCAACTACCTTTACTAAGGTTAGAGAGTAATTTTTTTGGCTTTAGTTGAGAGGGAATTTCAGAATTTTGTAGAGAGAGAAAGGGAGAGAAAGTTGCTTATATTGGTTTTGGGTTTTCTTGGCTTGGAATTGGCTAAATGTTGAAAAGAAACTTTGGCCCCCTTTTCCCCCTCATTTGGACATCCACTATGGCTGAGGTTGTGGCCAAAATTACAGCCATGTTGGCCCCTTTTTGGTAGTTAAGGTTTGTGGTCCAAGAAGTAAACTTGTGGTTGGTGGAAATTATGGACCAAAAATTGGCTAAGTCTCCTCAGAAGCTCTTGACATGTGGCTAGGGTGACATCACCCTAGTGATGTCATCTTGATGACATCATGATGACATCATTATGGTGACATCATCTTGCTTGCATCATCTTTTTCATCTTGTTCCACATTTTCTTTTCTTTTCCTTTTCTTGCGAATTTACCCCTTAGAGTGGACGAAATTTACCCCTTTAGTAGGAGATCTAATGGCAACTCCCTCGTATCCTTCCGTATCGAAAAATCACAGTTACAAAAAATTTGTGAAATTGAATAACTGCGATTTCGATTACACGATTTTCATGCGATGAATTTCGATATCATCAAATAGATGGGGGTACTTTTGTTTCATCTCATTTTTTAATTCCCACGTAGCCTCTTCTACTTTGAGCAATGCATAGTCTCCCACTTCTAAAATTCGATCCTGGACCGCTTTCATTCTTACGCAAATAACGGTAACCGCGTTTACGATAACTCGTTTCTAATTAGGATTCTCATTTAAAGTGATGGTATATATTATACACATAATGCACTAAATTGAGACTCAATTTCTCTTTCTTCCCAAATTGCACCATTTCTTTCCGAAGTGATACGTACCTCCTACTTCTGTTAATGGTCCTATTCACTAGAATGCTTTTCAAATCTATCCCTTTTCATTTGAGCATTCTCTAAGTAAGTTTAATAAACGTTACATTCGTTTCATAACATTCATTCTTTAAGGATGTTCTTAAATTCACATGTTTCTTCTATCCTTTAACACCAACATGGGGTGTGGATAACTACCACCGACACTCTTATATTACAAAGGTGGGGATATATGTACATTATCTATTGTTATAATGGATTCCTTCAAAACCTACAACATGGTCATTACATTACATATTACATAAACTCCTTATTTACTCGGCTCAAATTCTTCACCTTACTCTTCATTCTTCCTCATTCCTAAGGGTCGCTTCTACCTGCACCAATGGTGATAAAACTTCCTCACACTCAGCATCTTCATCATTTCTATCATTACTCCCATCACATGCTTGCTCTGCAATATGATCGAAATATCTTTTTCTCCGAATGTATTGCCCTTCCTGGTCCATAACCTAAAGGTACTTGATACCTCCATCCTTTCGGATCAATTTTATAGTACCTAAAATCCAGGTCACCCTCCACAATTCTACATAGTCGCTTGAGTTTCAATTACTCCTAACGTCACTTTCCCTTTGATTTTCTTTTCATAGTACGCATTGGTCTTTTTGAAACCACTCGTACCAAGTTGTTCTGATTCTTTATGACTTACATTTGAGTATTTTCCCTTCTCATATTGAATGGAATTCTTATTGGGACAATTCTTAATAATGTGTCCAAATTCCTTACAATTGAAACAAATCGGGTTTTGTGGGTTGGTGCAACTTTTTGATACATGTCCTAGTTTCCCACATTGAAAACATAGGTTCGTACCTTTTAGACAAGGTCTAGAGTAGTGTCTTTTCTTTCATTTCTCACATTTTATTAATCCATTGTTTTGATTTAATACTTTATGATATTCCGTCCTCTGCCTCTTCTTGCTAATAGCATTACTATTGTGATCTCTAGTCCGGCATATTTTCAATGTTTCAGATGTTTCTCTAATATCTTTCTTCCTTTTCATATCGGGTCCTCCTTATCCCTTAATATCCTTTTCTAGGGGTTTGACTACTTTGGTCTATAGTCCTCGCTTTTTGTACTATCGCCTCATATGCATGAATACCCAACTTGATTACTTTCTTCTAAAGTTCGGGTCTCAAACCCCGTTCAAATTTCCTTGTTCATCTCCACTTGGTCGATACTAATTGTGGGGCAAATTGTTCCAATTTCCTTAAATTTTGCAACATACTCAACCACCGTCGTATTCCTTTATTCTAGTAACCAAAACTCTGCTTCCCTCGTAGCTTTCATATTTGAAGGAATATATTGCTCTTGAAAAATTCCTTAAATCTCTCCCATTGAACCTCCGTTCCTGTAATCTCTTGTTTTTCTTTATCTTCTTCTGCTATTCACCACATACTTGGTCTTCCCCTTAACCAGCAAGTTGCAAGTTCTGTCTTTGGATCCTCTGGCACCCGACATATTATAAAATCTCTTTCAATTTCCTTTATCCATGCTTGAGTACTTTCGGATCCTAGGTCCCGTAAAAAATTGGGGGTTGCAAGGTTATAAAATCTTGAGAAATCGTAGCATAGTTTGAAGATTCAGCGAAGTCTACATTCCTTTGTATTACAAGTATCGCACTTAACAGTGCGTTGTGAAATGCATCATTAAGTAATTAGTGCAGCAGGAGTATTTTTGTAATTAGTGCAGTAGGGGCATTTTTGTAATTAGCGTAGCAGGGGTATTTTTGTAAATATGCTATAGTGGCATTTTGGTAAATAGTATAGTGGCATTCTGGTAAATAGTGCAGTGGCATTCTGGTAAATATGCAGTGGCATTTTTGTAAATATGCCCTAAGGGTATTTTAGTAATTTACTGCAGAGTGGTATTTTGGTAAAAGGTGCTGAAGGATATTTTTGTAAAATGTGCCCTAAGGGTATTTTGGTAAATAGGCCATCAATGACATTTTGGTAATTTGACCTTTTTGAAATAATAATAATAATAATAATAATAATAATAATAATAATAATAATAATAATTATTATTATTATTATTATTATTATTATTATTATTATTAAAAGAATAATAATAATAGTAGTAATAGTAATAATAATAATTAAACATTGAAACGGTTGACCACGTCAACCATAGACTGGTTGACCTGGTCAACCCTTCTTCTCCGTCTCAGGCAGGTAAGCAGGCCAGGCCGCCGACAGAGCAACTGCCATGTCCACACCCGCCCACACGTGCATTGGATCGAATGGGTGAGGCCAGATCCGTGCGTGGAATCCGATTCTAGGCCCGAATCCACCATCCCCGACGTGAAACAAGCCGAAAATGGAGGTGACATGGTCATCTTCCCCACCTCCGGCTAGACTACCATTGCTGGTAGCCCAATCTCGCCAGAAAATCAGTTCGTGCACCAAACAGGTCCCCAAGATCGATTTTAACATCCTAAAGACTCCCTTATGATCTTAGGAACACAAAGGAACCCTTCATCGATCGGAAAACATCCGACTTGAGCCCAAAGATATGATCTTTGCTCAAGAACATGTCGAAAAATACCCGACTATAAATCGAGCTTATCCGGCTCGATTCTTGACCATTTTGATCGATTCAAGGTTCAAACAGATTCTAATTAACCCCTAGATGCTAATTTAACTATCAATTTGAACAAATCAACAACAAAAATCAGACTTTAATCTCACCCGACCAAGAACAAGAATAGAAAATTAAAAATTGGATTTTTGACTTGTGTAGCTGCGTTTAGGGTTATGTTCAATTCAGTGGTGTTATATAGACTGATTGGGTGCTGAATCAAACACTAATCAATGCAGAAAGGGACTGATCAACAGATTTGGCAAACTCAAAACTTGCAGGAAAAAGCTGGGGGTAAAATAAAAAGAACAGAAAAGGAAAGGGGGAAAGAAAAAAAGAAAAAAAAATGGGGAAAATAGGAAAAACACAAAAGTTTTGGGGAACTGTGCATGTGGGTCCTACTTGTTCAACTAAGCTGAAATTCAAAATTTAAAATGCTATTTTGCCTCGATTCGCGAGCTAAATAATTTAATAATTAAATAATAATTTAAAAAGACAAAATTTGAAAAATATAATATTATATTATATTCCTACATTTTGGCACGCTGCGATTCCAACGGCACTGTTCGTTTTTCCATATGACGCTCTGGTCAAAAAGTCAATTCTACACTAAGTCAAATCAAAAATTCGACGGCGTTTCGAGTCACTTTTTTTCTGCGCTGATTCCAAATATTTGATCCGTTTAAGATTTTAAATACTTTTTAACTTCCGATCAAAATACCCAAAATGCCCCTGGGCACAACTTTTATCAAAAATGACTGAAATGCCCTTGGTCATATCTTTAGTCAAAATGACTAAAATGCCCTTAGAGATAATAATTGCCAAAATGACCAAAATGCCCTTGGGCATAATAATTGTCAAAATGACCAAAATGCCTCTGGTCATTATATTACTATTTTAATTCAATTTCTTGAAACGTAACAATGTAGAAAATAATTCCACTAGATATCATAGGAGAAAATTTTATTTTATTAATTACTCGCAAAATTTGAGGTTCTTATATTCTCCCTCCTTTACAGAAATTTCGTCCCCGAAATTTTACATATGAAATAATTGGGGGTATTTCTCCATATTGTTTTCCAGCCCCAATGTTTCTTTTTCGATGTCTTGGTTCCTCCGTATCACTTTGACTAACGTGATCTATTTCTTGTGCATTTTTTTAACTCGACGATCGACTATCTCCATAGGGACTTCGACGTAGATCAAGTCCTGGTTTATCTCAATCGGTTAGTAGTCGATTGCTCTATTGAAGTCAGGTTTGTACGGGCTTAACATGGCTATGTGGAGCACGTTGGGAATATGCCCCAATGTTGGCGGTAGGGCTAGTTCGTAGGCTACTGCTCGGACTCTCCTTAGGATTTGGAAGGGTCCCACAAATATGGGGCTCGGTTTCCCTTTCTTACCAAATCTCATCATTCCTTTCCAGGGGGACACTTTCAGGAATGCATACTCGCCCACCTTTAGAGTTCAATCTTTGCGGTGGCGATCTACACACTCTTTCTATCTATCCTGGGCTGCTTTCATCCTTTTGCGAATGACCTTGATGGTGTCTTTGACTTGTTGCAGTAGTTTAAGTCCTTCCAGTTTCCTCTCCCCAACTTCATTCTAGTACAGTGGGGTCCTACACTTCCTCCCGTATAATGCCTCAAAATGTGGTATCCCTATACTTGCATGATAACTATTGCTATAGGCAAACTCGATCAGCGGTAGGTGATCATCCCAACTTCCCTTGTAATCCAGGGTACAAGCTTTTAACATATCCTCCAATGTCTGTATCGTTCTTTCATTTTGTCCGCCCGTCTAAGGGTAGTATGTCGTACTCATGTCGAGACGTGTCCCCAAATACTCCTGGAAACTATTTCAAAATCGTGACGTAAACCTAGCGTCTCGATCAGACACGATCGAAATCAATACGCCATGTCTACTCACTATCTCCTTCACATACAGCTTCACTAGTTGTTCCAATTTGTAAGTCTCCTTAATCGGCACGAAGTGGACTGACTTGGTCAATCGGTCTACAATGACCCAAATCGCATTCATACGTCTCAAAGTTGGGGGTAGCCCCGTGACGAAGTCCATACTGATGTTCTCCCACTTCCACTCGGGAATCTCCAATGGTTCTAGCAATCCACTTGGTTTCTTGTGATCTGCTTTGATCCGCGGGCAAGTCAAGCAATGACTCATCCATTCCGCTATCTCCCTCTTCATATTTGGCTACCATAAGTTTTCGCGAAGGTCGCCGTACATTTTGGTGCTGCCAGAGTGCATGAAAAAATTTTGAGTTGTGTGCCTTGTGCAAAATCTCCCTCTTCAACTCGTCGTCTTGGGGGATCCATATCCAGTTTACAACTCGCAATATTTTGTCGCCATCCCAGTGACATTTTCCTTTACTTTTCTCCACCAGTCCTTTGCCTTCTTCTACATGCTTTTGGTATACTTCCTTAATTCGGTCAATCAGCATTGGTTTTACACTGATTGTTCCCAACATCTCTGTCCCTTCCTTGGGAAGTGTTACTTCGATTTGCATACGCTCAAAGTCTCTTCTTATCTCTTCTTGCACTAATAGTGCATTCAGCTTCTCTTGACGACTCAGCGCATCAGCTACCACATTGGCCTTGCCTGGGTGATAATTGATGGTGCAATCGTAATCTTTAATCAGCTCCAACCATCTTCTTTATCTCATATTTAGCTCCTTCTGGGTGAATATGTACTTCAGGCTTTTGTGGTTGATAAGAGCTATTTTGTACTTAATAATTTAATATCTTTTGCACTTGATTTATCAATTTTTACTTAAAAAGCCCAATCAAATATGCAATAATTGTCATATATTTAGTTTGGATCACTACTCCTTGGTTGGGCTTTGTTTTGTAGGTTTTTTGACCTATTTTCGTGTAATTCAGGGATTGGAACGAACAAGGAACGAAGTTGGGCTGAAGAATGGCAAAACTGTAAATAAAATGAACTTTGTAGCATAAGCAGCAGCTCCCACGGGTAGGCCGTGGGAGAAGCCATAGCCGCGGGATCAGCCACGGGTAGACCATGGCACGGGCCACGGGTAACCCATGGGAGGCGGTCGAACTTTAGTTTTTGATTCCTATTATGATTCTGAAAGAGGGATTTAATCCGGACCAGCCATGCACGAATTTGAGCTAGATTTGGATTGTAATTCTAGTCTTATAAATAGCCTAGATCTCAAATCA
Organism: Pittosporum tobira; assembly: GCA_032359685.1. Classification (NCBI taxonomy): domain Eukaryota; kingdom Viridiplantae; phylum Streptophyta; class Magnoliopsida; order Apiales; family Pittosporaceae; genus Pittosporum; species Pittosporum tobira. The sequence goes on from JAUMHB010040716.1 coordinate 18,522, forward strand.
AATTATGTATCATAATAATCAATTTTCATAATTCATAGTTAGTAGTTTAGTAGTAGTATTGTAGAGACAGTGCTCGATAGGGAGACTTCAACGCAACGTGAAGAATTTATGTACGAGTAACTATGGTTGTATCTATCTTTTATTTTTCTTTATTTAATTTAATTATGTTCTAATTTTCTTTGTGCTAAGATTAGATGGATCCTGCCCATGATTAATTAGAT
>JAUMHB010040727.1:2812-18736 GCA_032359685.1 Pittosporum tobira
CCAGGAGTAGTCAAGTTCAAAGCATGCACAGATTCGATACGACTAACAAATTATTCAAATGGGGGCATGGATTTTCCGTCAAGTAACGTGAATATCCTGAAAGATTATAAAAACAAAAATAAAATTGGGGACATCAAAACAAATATAAGTTCAATCATAAATTATAATCAACATAAACGGTTAGATCATATAAAAGTAGGTGATTTGCATTATTCGGATTAATAATTACAGAGTTGAACACTCATTGTTTGTTAGGGTGGGTGCTTTCTTTGTCCAAAAGATTGTACGGATAAATTATTTAAGTCTTGTGAACTCATCTTTTGAAATGGTGTATAGCATGAAATGTTTTGTAAATCGGTTAATCCAATATTAATCAGACATAAGCGGAAGTAGTAACTCTTATGAAATAAATTACGCAAAATCAAAGCCAAAATATCACATTAATGCGGAAATGTGCTCATTATACCCATATTAAATGGAATATAAAGCAAATTCAAATTTGTAATGCGATATACTCTTTCCTTTCAATTTATATTTTCTTAATTTGTTGATAATGTTAGGCACGAATTTTAAGACGCTCTAAAAATATATACATGTATTTTATTTTTTGTATATATTAAATCTATTAAAAAATATAACATACGAATATATTAATCATACAAAAATATTTAAAAAGTACAATATATAAATACATTTATAGTGTTTTAAAATTCATACCAAACATTGTCAAAAAATTAAGATAATATAAATTAGACAGAGAGAGTATATTTTATTGTTGAGTAAATAAGATTATTTGCATAATGGCCGTAATTAAGGATCTAATGATGAGCTACAGTGGTGCGCCGATATCTATTAGCAGAGTCCAAATCTGCAATTCAAAATATTGTCTGGTTTGTTGTTTGAATTCAATCTGACAATTACATTTCATAAAAAAAATTTTAATTATTTTTATAATTAATAAATTTAAATACAAAACAACCGTTAGATAGAGAGCATTTGAGACAACTGATTTGGGTTCCTATTAATACTCCATGTATGTCCATAATGAATGGAATAAATAGCAACGTACTAGACAATGACATTATAAAACTCTTAATTTTAATTAATTTATTTATTGTTTTGAAACGTAATTCTAATTATGATAAATAATTTGACCAATTTAAATAAGAAGCAGCCTCCGTTACCTTGAGATGACCCGCACGATTGAAAACCTTAGCTGCCGAACGTCGACAACTTTTTATCAAGAGACGTATTGTAAACCTTCAACTTCCCCTTTAATTTGTACTGTGAAAATGATTTTCCGAAAGCGATTATTTAAATAAAATAATAATATATACATGATATTTAAATTTTTATCATAATTTTTATTATTTTTTCTGTCTTAAAAAGAATGACTAAAATACTTAAAATTTATAAATTTAGAAAAATTATTTTTAATGAAAGAAAAATATTGAATCACAAAAAATTTGAACATTCTTATAAAAAATTTTATTTTTAAACTTATACCACATACTTTTATTAGTGTGTGTACTTATATTATTCTTTTTTTGGATAAAAAAAATAATATTCAATCTCATTTTTTTTGGGAACAGAGTGAATATTAGTTATAATCCATCAACTAAAAGATAATTAAAAAAAAAATTAATCCAAATTTATATTTGAAAGATGTAGCATGTCAATTGTTTGACAATGCTCATTTCCGTCATGTTTCTATTAACTTTCTAGGTTGTTTCCGTTTTTAATCCGTTCGGGTGCACTGAAAGGGATTCGAGCCATGCATTTTCTTTTTCTTCGACTTTGAGAGTGAAAGATTCATCCACACCTGTCTCTTCAAAGCAATTCTCTACTTGTCTCGCTTTCTCTCTTTTCGTGTTTTATTTATTTATTTAATACCTTTTTTTAACTATATTTATTTTGGTACTTGAAACAGTCCTCCGCACATTGACGTGTACTTGTGTTTATTTATTTATTTATATTTTTATTTAAAAAAGAAAAACTAAGAATCGGTATAATGGGGGGGATATCTAATAAATTAATTAATTTATGTTAATTGGTCAACTGCACAACATTTTCTCTCTAGTTTCGTAATACATAATTACAATGTAATAACGGGTCTAAACCTACTTGCTAAATAAACTTAGATCAAGATAAAACAATTAAAATCAATATATGTTTAGTTGTTGACTTAAACTTATACTAATTATGTATTATTTCTCATAATTGTAAATTAATAATTATTGCTATACTACAAATAATAAGACGGTTTTAGCCAACTTCATGTGACTTCATGCATTATTATATTATATATGCAATTCGATCTATTTAAATTGATAGGAAGGAGGGAGCTTGAAGATACAAAGAAATTATTCAACCTACTTTTACAAGTGAATGAAACCGCGGCGTTCAATAAAACATTCAAGCCGTGTATAGCCAACTTGATTTAACTAAATTAACAATACAAGATTAATTATTCAATTATGTTATATATACGACACAAACAAATTTACACAAATTGATATAACAAAATATAATCTATATTATAAAATCGCACGAAGATATCTCCCGAAAAAAGTTGATTTCCCCACCCCACCGTAAAAGTCAAATTTTAGAATAGTTAAAAAATTATATTTATAATTCTCACGAATATCTTTAAAAATAAGAAAAAAAAATAAGAAAAAATTGTATAGACACATACGTGTGTGGTAGAACCGTAGAAGACTAGTTATATATAATAGCAGGGTCACCCCATGCATTATTAACTATTTATTAATTACATTTTAATCTGTATTTTATATAAATTAATTTGTTAGTGTATGTAGCATTGTTCTTAATTAAATGTCAATAACTTATACCCAACCCTTAGCTAATGCTCCCTATATATCGAAATTACGTTATAGTTTTTTTTGTGTACTTGAAATAAAATTAATATAAGTAATTATTGTATATGCTCCATAAGTCGTTATATTTTGGAATTTCTAATAGAATAACGGCTGAAATTGTTATACTTTATGGTCAAGTTTGGAACTGATTGTTGAAACTGATTATAGCTTATTTTTAAAAATAAATTATCTTAAAAGAGTTTGTTTTTGCTAATTTTAAAAAATTATAGGTTAAGTATAATAATATTTTCTACTTATTTGAAAAAATTGGGGAAGAAGTGTTTTTTTTTTTTCAAACTTATAGTTTATTTTAGTTATAAATAAATTTTAAATTATTTTGAAATAAATTGTATCAAACATATCTATATATGACGTACAAGACCGCCTAAGTCACACACACACATATATATATATATATTGTCTATTGTAAAAATATTCATGCTAAAATACATACAAGAAAACATATTTGATCGAAGTCTACATCACGTGCTCCAAAAATGACCGTTGTTTACTCATGCACCCTATAAATACATGCATAGAGCTCATTCATTTCCAAATCAAGAACCATTCCTCTCTCAAGTTTTCCAACACATAACGAAAACCCTTATGGCTATTTTCTCTAAGATTGGCATTATCGGAGCTGGCATTAGCGGCATAGCTGCCGCTAAACAGCTCTCGGAACACCACCCCGTGGTTTTCGAGGCCTCAGACTCCCTCGGAGGAGTCTGGAAACACTGCTCTTATAGGTCCACAAAGCTTCAAACTCCTCGTTGCGATTACGAATTCTCCGATTTCCCTTGGCCCCAAAGAGATAATTCAAGTTTCCCAACTTATCAGGAAATATTGGATTATCTCTATTCTTATGCTACAAACTTTGACGTGTTGAGGTTCGTGAAATTCAACTCAAAGGTGCTGGAAATCCGGTTTGTTGGTGATCGGGAAACTGCTGATCTTGGTTGTCGGCGGGGAGAATATGGAAGCGTGTTTAGTACCGGCAAGCCGGTATGGGAGGTTGCTGTCCGGATTGATCAATCAGAAATTGTCGAGGTCTTGATTAATTACCCTTCATAATGCATGCACTTTTTATACAACTCTATTCCCATTATTTTTATTATAAAAAAAAAAAGCGCTCGATTTTTGCTCAAATGAAAAAAAAATTCTAATCACCATGCATGTAATTTGGAACAGCAATCAAACTACTCCAACCCGTCCGGCTCAATTCGAGTGTTATTTTGAAATTTATATCTACATCTTAATTGACGAAACTTATTTTAAAACAACTTTGTTCTTATTTGTTAGCTTAAATAAATTACTCTTAATTAAAAAATACATATTGACCAATTTTCTTTATTTCTGCATCATATGTGTTGTATTTAACTTATATCTCATTTCAAACAAAAACTCTTAAAGTAATTTATTTCTAAAAATAAATTGTGAAAAATAAACAAGACGGATGTGCATTCTTTGAACCAGTGTTGAGATTAACTAATTCATTAACTGTTATTGCAGTGGTATGCGTTTGAGTTTCTTGTGGTTTGCACCGGGAAATATGGGGATGAACCGAAATTACCAGCTTTCCCGCAAAACAAAGGGCCAGAAGTATTTAAAGGAAAGGTCATGCATGCACTTGACTACAGCAAACTCGACGAAGAAGCTTCTGTGGAACTGCTTAAAGGCAAGAAGGTTGTTGTTGTTGGCTACAAGAAATCCGCCATTGACTTGGCGGTTGAATGTGCTGATGCAAACCAAGGTATTCAAGGGTTTCAATCAGTTTTTATATAATTATATCAGCATATAACTATATCTATGATTCTACATCTATATCTATATATAAAGTGTTATATATATATATGTAAAATGTTGTGATGTTTCTCACTCTTTTCATTGAAGAACGAGCTAGTTAATTTTATTCAAAAGGAGTACCAATCATCCACACACACACACATGTGGGTTTACATCCGAAGTTGACATTGTAAGGATAGGAATAACCTTCATACCTCTCAAAGTTAAATTTTTGACCTCTGCTGTGAATTTTCTATAGATTGTGTCGGATGGATGATTTTGTATTGATAAATTTTCACTAAAATTTGTAGCGGATGATTATCAACACAATTTACGTAAATAGTCTTTTATCGGATACAATTTCTAGTAGGAAGACTATGAAAATTGTAGCCGATAATGGAACTCCCAAATTAACTGATAGATCTTTCCACCGACGATTGAGATTAGATCTATCAGTTAATTTGGGAGTTGCATTATATATTCCCTCGTCCTAAAATAGAAATTATAAGAATCTATTTCACGTAAATTAAAAAAGATGAGAGATAATAAATTTGGACCACTTATAAATTGAATACGTCCATATAAAAAAATAAACCACAAAATTATATTGATACATGTATTGTGATATTATTTTTAAAATAAAAATAAATTAAATTTAAATTTTTTTGAGGACGGAGTGTATGTGCGCGTGTGCGTGCGCGCGCAGTGGAGGAATTTTGTACAGTTTTTGTTTGGTAAAGACCTGAACATGATGAAAGTGTCAAAATCAGATATGGAAAGTCAAATGTTTGATGCACGTTTTTGTTTCTACTTGTAAACTGTACACACCTCACGCAAAGGAACTGGAATTTCTTTTAAGTCAGTTTGGACTCTGAACTTTGATTAATATACAAGAAAAAAAAAATTCAACTGTGGGAATAGACACACAGTCAACAACCATCCAATGTTGCCCTCCCTACTTTTAGATCAATTTCTAGTTCATCCTTGCGTACCTTAGTAAAATAAGCATCACACACACACACACACACACACACACATATATATATATATACATAATTTTTGAATTTTCAGGATTAAAGTTGGTCCTGTAAGTTGATTTTTTCAATAAATTTTGCATCAAAATGAGGTTCCGCATTTCATTTTTATTGTCCCTTAGAGATTTCCCTTACTAAAAATATACTGAAAAGCTAGAATACTCTACCTGTAGCCATAATGAAAGTGGTTAAACTTGGTCTATATCAATATATAACGTTATTATTTAAATTGAAAATGTGTAACTTTCTTCCAAAATACATTTATTTATTTTTATATTTATTTTTTAAGAAGACTCTTATTTTGAGACGGATGGACAATAATGTTGTACAATATTCACTTAATCAATATATCTATTCTAACTCTGTCCTTTGAATTTACCAAATTAAGGACCAGAAGGTCAAGCATGCACCATGGTAGTAAGGACCTTGCATTGGACTGTTCCACACTACTCCATCTGGGGTTTGCCATTTTACTTGTTTTACTCCACAAGATTCTCTCAGTTTCTCCATCAAAGACCAAATCAAGGCCTCCTCAGAACCCTCCTCTGCCACCTAGCATATCCTCTGGTAAATATTTCTTTCAACAATTTCACCTTTTGTTTTGAGGGAATTTTTTTTTTTATTTTTATAAAGCTGTTTACTAATGAATAATTTATTTATTTTTTGACAGAAGCGAGCAGTTTCAAAGGTTATTGAGTCCTATCTGGTATATAAGCTTCCACTGCAAAAGTATGGATTGAAACCAGATCACCCTTTCGAGGAAGACTACGCGTCCTGCCAGATGGCCATCTTGCCAGAGAAATTTTTTTCCGAGGCGGATAAGGGCAAAATTGTCTTTAAAAGAGCTTTCTCCCGGTGGTGGTTTTGGGAGGGAGGAATTGAATTTGAAGACAACACTAAGTTGGATGCTGATATTGTGTTTCTTGCTACTGGTTATGATGGCAAGAAAAAGCTCAAAGCTATTTTACCTGATCCTTTTTGCAGTTTGATGGAATTCCCCTCTGGCATGATGCCCTTATATAGGTAAGCCTAACCTACTTCTTGTCCCAAAATGAGAGTCACAGTTGATTTCTTATTCCAAAATGAGAGTCCAATTTGAATTTTTGTCCCAAATGAGAGTCATGTTTGACTTGTCGTCCCAAAATGAGAATCTTATTTGACTATTCAACCCTAAATAAGAGTTCTATTTGATTTATTTTTTTCTTGATGCATGACAGGGGTACGATTCATCCCTTCATTCCGAACATGGCATTCGTGGGCTATGTGGAAAGTGTATCAAACCTGCACACTGCAGAGATCAGGTGCAAATGGCTGAGTCGACTCGTTGATGGCAAGTTTAAGCTCCCAAGTGTGGAGAAGATGCTTGAACAAACAACTAAAGAAATGGAAATCATGAAGAAAACAACGAGGTTTTACAAGAGGAACTGCATTTCTACTTTCAGTATCAACCACAGTGATGAAATCTGCGAAGAGATGGGATGGAACTCATGGAGGAAGAAGAGCTGGTTTGCTGAAGCATTTAGCCCTTACAACAGCCAAGATTATGAAGAGAAAAAACAGAATCATGATTCAACAACTAAGCTATAAAATAAATCTAATTGATTTGTTATTTTATTTATATTCATTGTTTTTCAAATAAAGCAGTAAATAAATTACTGGAGAAAAAATCATTAGAGAAATTGGGAAGGAATAAAAACAAATGTATACCCGTTGTAGGAGCATTTAATTATCAAGTTTATCAATAAATCATTTATTTCTTGCATTTTGATCGGTGTATATAAACACATTAAAAGAAACAAGTAACGGTTTAACATGACAAGCTCAAATTTAACAGAAAGGTACACAAAAAAACTAGATTAATTCGAGATTTTAGATTAAGAATGTCTCAAATACTTTGAAGCAGCTTCAAGGTCTCATCAATATGTTTTTCGGGTTGAAACTGATTATTGTAGATGAGCTGAACCTTTCCAGTTTTGTCAAGGACATAGGTTTGCCTTCCCGGCAATGTGCCAAAAAGATCAGCTGGCACGCCCCATTCTTTTCTGACCTTGTTACCCTCATCACTCAGCAATGTGAATGGAAGTCTGTATTTCTTTGCAAATGCCTACATCAATTTAAATCCTCATGTTAATACAAAGTATATCTCCCACCAACAGTTATAAAATAAAAATATAACAACCAGAAGACAGTGAAAAGAAAAAGTGTTTGAGCTATCCAAAGAAGACGAGTTCAGATGAAGTTATGCCCATGAACAACAGTATGTGAAACTACACAATGATATTTCTTTTCTCATGGTACAACAGTAAGAATACTAATCCCCCTGTCCCAAAAAGACTGATCATGATTTGTCAATCCTTTTTTTCCAAAAAATGAATTTGTTTTTTCATCGATGATAGACAGAATAAGGCAACGTCAGCATGTTCACACCATTGTAATTTACATAATCGAATCACCACCACTAAACTAAGCCTTCACTATTTGAAGGGTAAACATGGAAACAAAAATTATCCTTAAATCCTTAATATTTGCAAATGAAACTCTTGTTTATGGAATGGAGGGGGCTAGGAAGTTCTAAACTCTCAACCAGGAAGTTTGCATTACCTTATGCGATGATGGATCATCACCACTGATCCCAACAACCTCAGCTCCTGCTTTCTTAAATTTCTCATAAGAGTCTCTGAAGGCACAGGCCTGTGATAGGCATGAATTTTTTCAATCAGTTAATGATTAGTCCAAGGAATATATTCATGTTGATTAAGATTTGCAATACGCTGCTAAAAACTCATTGCAGCATATATGCTTTAGAACATTCCCAGATAAAGATAATATAATAAATTACCGTGGCAGAGGCCTACCTTATTTTTTTGTCTGTTGTTCTATATCATCAAAATCTTAGTAAAGATTGACCTTTTATTCATTTATATATTTTATGTTTTGATGTTAAATAGGAAACACTTTCGTTCTAATTAAGCGAAAACCAGATGAACGAACTCTCTGTCAGATACTAAAACATTCTCATAATGTAGAACATAAAAAAACTGCGTGGCACTCAGAGGTCCGAAAATTAGGAGAATTCCTTGCCATTATTTACCATATTGGATTTTTCTTTTTACATTGGGTGACAATTTAGTAGTATGACAAATTCTAGCAATCTAGGGCCTTGCTATAAAATTTTGCTATCAGGTAGATTAAACTTCAAGGTTTAATCAATTGCTGCGAAGTGACGTGAATTAAACATCTTCACTGCTAAATTTTGAGAATTTTCTTAGGATGGTAAGCAATTATATGCAAAATTTACTTTTAAAAAAATTGAAATAATCGTATCCAAAAATCAACAGGCATTAAGAAAATCCAGGGAAAAGTTACCTGTTTGGTGCAGCCAGGGGTTTCATCAGCAGGGTAAAAGTATACCACCACAGGTTTGCCCTTGAACTTGGAGAGATTAACAGTTTTACCATCTTGGTCTTTCAAAGTAAATGGTGGAGGCACTGTCCCTTTCTTCACCTTCAAGAAATAGAGTAAATTAATGGCAACCCACTAAATAAAAGTAACTGAAACTACAATCTTGACAGCGAGGCAAATGTACCTTGGCAAAAATGGAGGTCTTAGTTGAAAAAGAAGATGTGAAGAAGAGAGAAGAGGAGTGAGAGAGCTTGAGACCATATATCTGGGACTGTGAGGACTTGGGGACGATTGGCAGGTTGTGAGAAATTCGTGATGATTTTGGGGAATGGGATTGAGTAGAAAGTAAAGAAGGAAGAGTGTGTTTAGGTACAGATACTGAAGAAGCAGCCATTAAAGTGTATCTTAATTTTACAATATTTTCTGATTTTTTTCCTTTTTTTCAGTTGTTGCAGATGAGATGTTGGAGATAAGAGGGAGGTGTAGAGAGATGAGGAAGCCAATGGCAGGCAGAGCTTAACGAAGAAGATGGGGATAGGAATTTATATTGTTGGCGTGGGCTATTGCTGACCCCTCCGTGCTCCATCTCGTCTCTACATTAAAATTGTCATTTTTTTTATAAAAATAAAATAATTTTGCTCCTTATAGTATATAAATAGATAAAATTGTATTTCTAACATTTATTTCTATATATTAAGAGACAAATTTCATTCTCATTATATAATTTTTATTCTAGTTCAATTTTTTTATACCAAATTAGAAAGAGTCGGTCTATTTCATTTTAAAACATGTGCTTGATATAAATATGTATGTTTATATTATTATTTTATTTTATTTTATTTTAAAATTTGGAGTGATTCAAACTTATTTATTAAAACTCAAATTTTGTTAACGTAGCAAGTAAGAAAATATCTTGTAATTTTTATTTTGAATAAAGTCTATGAAAAATCTCTATTTTTTTCTGTTAGTTACTTAACTTTCCGAGAATATTACAAATGTAGAAAACCAGAAAAATAATATAAAGTTTGTTATGTCGCTATTCTTTTGTATCTTATATTGTTACAAAATTACGAATAAAATTAATCCAATCAACTTCCGTTACAAAACTACTATATATACCTGACTCGTAAAAAAAATATTTTGCGAACTCAATAGAATAAGATATTTCAAAAATTTATTTTAATTCACAAAAAAATAAAAATAAATCATTTCAATAGTTAATCTAGATTTATACATTGAGAATACAAAATTAAAAATTTGTAATTTGACACAAGTTATTTGCTCATTTTGTTAGTTTTCGGACGGGATGTTTGACCATTCCGAATGCACGTGTATACGTCATTTCTCAATGTTTCCCTCTATTTGTTAATCAGACAGAAAAATAATAAGCAAAAAAATATGTTAGCATCTAGTCAAATCGTATTACGTCCAAAAACTACAGGAAGATGACATTTTTGTTTGTCAAAGAAATGTTGGAGTACAGTTTTGTATGTTGCATGCTTCAACGAGCAAAATAGAGAAATTGACAATTTTGAAATATAAATTTGTCATTAATCTTAAAATTTTAAGAAAATCTAAAATTTTAAATTATTGTTATTTAAGTAAGATAGGCTTGTAAAACTTATTTTTCTCAATGAATCTCTACAATATAAAGTTCAGATGACAAAGTGATGCAACACCCAAAAGTTCAAAATGAAATCTTATTCAGTTATTCTGCACAATGTTTGTGTTTCAGTTCAAAATAAATCAGCTTTGCTATTTATTGGCAGAAAAGCCAGTATCTACTTTCTTTACTTTGAATATTCTAATATGTAACTGCATCAATACAACGTCCATTGGGCCGAGTAGATAGAAGTTCGGTTCTCCTTAAACAAAGTCTCGAGTTCGATCCTTGCGGATGGAAATGATGGTATTAGGAGAACCACCCCTCCAATGTGAAGTTCCACAATACTCGGAGATGGTCATACATCTTAAGACTATTTTAATATTCTAATCAGTAACTGCATCAATACAACAATTGTGTAATGTATGCATCAGTATGTTGCTAGCAGTGTATACGCAGATTCTTGCGAATCATTTGAATAATGTGTCAAACGGGACCAAAAAATAAAAATAAATATTGGAGAGGAACAGTTTGGTATCCTGTTGGGCAAATAATCTTGCTTTAGAAATACTCCTTGTGGAACTCGAAGCGTGTGGATGTCTTGTGAGTTAACTCATGTGACAACTCCTTTAGCTGTTTAGCTAGCAAAGGCATCCCACAGTAGAACACTCCTGCAAATTTCAATTGGTTTTTATAGTCACCATTGTCCACGTAATTAACATTTATCACCTGAAACAATGGTGTGCCTGTGCTTTCTACATTGGGCTTGTTTGGGATGAGTGTTTTAAACTCACCAAATCATGGTTTACAACTTAAATTCAATTTTAAATTTTTGTTAAAGTTGAAAGTCAGCTTTTTGGACTTAGATTTAGTCTACCAAATATAATTTTTTATAATACTCGAGTCTATAATCTCTAAACAACATTATTATCAGACAAACACATTATCTTAACCAGCCATGTGATCTACATTTACTTAGCCTCCTTACCTACTGTAGCAAACGGATGATCTGAAGCTATTTTAGTGAACTCATCTTTCCAATTTGGCCTTGCGAAATGAGTTCTCACCTGCAAGAAGATCAAGTTTCTATTTTAGTAATCATAGGAAGAGAAGATGCTTGCTTATTAGTTGCAAACTAAGTCCTGTATTATATCCTATCTCCAACTAGGAGTACTTTTGAATTTTAGTTATTTATGTTTGAGTGCTGAGAAAATAATAATAATCTCTTACCCTGGTTCCAGATAGGATGTCAACACCATGTTTGGCATGGTTGAGTGCTTGGACCATGGTGATTAGGGTTGACCTTGCATCACTCTCTTCATAAACACTAGTAAGATAATTATGCATCTCAATTTGGCCCTGTTTCATAGTAATTCAAGAACAGAGTAATTAGCACATTGAACTCAGCCATGAAAATTATTGAGAATATGCTATCATATTGAATTAATGCCAAAGTGTATAATCCTTAAGTTCCACTAAAAAATCACGTTAGCATTTTTTTTTTCAAGAAAAAGGGTCTCACTTTTTATAATGATAACATAAAATAACACAATATATTCAAGATTAACAACACTATTTCATTATCTTGCAACCATCATTATACATAGCGTGTAGGGATAAAGATGGTACTATAGTAAATGTATTACCTTGTGGTCCATCTCTGCAACTTCATTCATTACACCTTCGAACCATTCAAAGGAGCCAGGTTCCCTGGTGACCCAGTAGAAATGTGCCCTTCTAGTCCTCTCTGGTTTTTTCTTATCACTTGGAGTCATACTTGAAGAGGTAAAGCTATTTAGGCTATCTTCTGATTTACTGGTTTCTGTGTTCGAATCCTAAGCGAAAATCATCAGTGCAAAAATATCACAAACTAAATGAGAGAAAAAAAAGTTGGAAAATTGAAGAAATAAAATAAAATTTAAAAAAAAAGTGCTTCTGGTGAATGAATCACATACCATTTGAGGATCTTCAGCTGTTCTTGTATTGTTTAATAAATCTCTGAGAATACTTATGAAAGGAGTTGCTCCAATTCCAAGCCCGACAAGAAGTAGCACGTCATAGTTTTGGTAGTCCTGCGCTGGAGCACCATAAGGTCCATCTACCAGCAATCTTGGTAAACTGCAAATAATTAGTTATGTTTTGATTAAGTTTTACCATTAAAAGGAGATTCGTCTCAATCAATGTTACAGTAGATAAAGAGATGTGATAATTGCACTCTATTTTTACCGGTTGCGCTCCACTAATAGTTTAAAATAATTACATTTTGTTGTACACAGTTGAAACTGAAAAAAATTGGAGTGCAACTATCATTTTCTCATAATAAATTACCCTTTTTGATCAACATTCTGGAGTAGCCCAAACTTTGCTCGACCAAGCTCACATGCTGAGCCATTATCTTCAGAAAATACTCGTTTTAGTTCTTTTGTCCAGTCTCCTACGGTCCGGATATGAACGCTGAGGTAATCATCTCCCGGTGCTGAAGTTATAGAAAATGGATGCCTGAATTGATGTCAAATACGATATTAATGACTCAAAAGAGTGGTAAAGTCACTAAAATGGAGATTGCAGCTGCGCAAAGAAGAATTCACCATTCAAATGGAGATATTGTTGGACATTGGAGAAAAATGTACTGCCCACTTTTGTACTTAAAACAATTTGGCTTAGACATTATTATGCTGAAAACATCTCCCGGTAATATTGAAACCTGAAAAAATCGAAAGGCCTCAAGTAAATAATATTGCTCTCCTTGCTACTTTATACTTGAAATTTTATTAAGTTGGATGAATAACAAAAATTAATTAAATTACCTTCAAGATCTTGACCAAATAATGTTCTGAACGACATGTTCTCAGACTCCGTTCTGCCACATAGAGGAGCAGGGGAATAGATATGTACATCCATGTCTGAGACACTTACAAAGGGTATTTAGCAATTTATGGAAGGTAGCATTCGCCAATTCTTAAAATAGTAACTATATCAAAATTCTTACCGTTTTCTGATACCATTTGTGGACCAAGAACAGGAAATTCCCATGGACTAGAAGCAATATGTACACTAGGCAAGTAAGATGGTGGGAGAACCAAAATGCATTAAATCCAGTCAATCTGTTTAAAGGTGCTGGCAACTTCACCACATTTCTCCGGAAATGTCGCGTTGCTAGCGTGAATGCAATGATCAATAATATCACCATGGAAATTCCAGTTACTCCTTCAACACCAGTCACAAGGTCTTTGTAGCTGACCCTAGTGTTATTGAAATCTGACGCTATGGGAGCGAATTTTTCAGGCGACGAGTTAACCAGGCGACGAAAATCACACATCATATGAGTGCCGGCGTGAATGAGGACCCCAATCCCTATAGCACAAGCAAGTATCTGAAAATGGCACAATAAGTATCAGGTGATTTTACTTTTTCTTTTCCACAAAAAAAACTTCATTTGCAACTGTTTTTTACTCCACGAAAAAGATCTCATTTTAAGAGTAACAAAATATCCTCAAGTTTAACATTATAATTGCTTTAATGTCATCACCAGTAACTAAGCAATCATTATATTCATAGGTAAATACAGGATACAATTATGTCCTAAAAATTTGAAAAGTTACAAATGTGACATTTTTTATGGAATAAAAGTAATAGAATTTTAGGGATGTTAAGTCTGTCGACCTCGGCTCGTTAAGCTAAAGAAACTTTTTATAGAACTTGTGCCAAGTTCGGGCATTAAACTAGGGTTTGGCTAGTTTAATAGTCCAAGTATATATATATGGCTATCATTTTCATCTGAATCAATAATATAGAGCCATAACTTATGGTATCATTTTTGTACCTTGTGAAAATTTATGTTGTCGTCAAAAGGGATAAATAATCTAGCTCTTGTAGACCGGAGCCACGTCAGCATATTACGGCAAACTGGTAAAAGAATAAGAGCCATATTAAGCTTTATAGTCTCGGCAGCCCCTTTAGCCGTTGGCAAGCAATAGCCCATGACTTGAAACGCGGCTTTTTCCTTGTACTGGATGAATTTCCAGGCAAAGAGTGCAGCCATAGCAGTTGACCACAGCAGCAAAATCCACCCACTTTGCCAGTTATCTAACGCAATGCACTTAAGTCTGAAGCTCAATCGACGGACCATGCTGCTGCTTTTAAATGTTTTTAAGTTTTGGCTCCAGCCTACGCTAGCCGAGCTGAGAGGTCTGCTATAGTTCATGTAGGTGTCCCTTTGGAGAAGAAGTGCTTCCAACTGCCATAACTGAATAGAAAGGTACCAAATGATAAGTCAAATTTCATTTTTTTTTATACGGATGGAGTATTTTGATATGAAAAAAGTGTAAACATCTGATTACCAGCAACTAATAATTTACAAATTGATTATATTTTCGCTTTTAATGGTTGGTTCTGGTCATTTTCACTTATGTTGACTTTAGCATCTTTGGTGTTGTAGATTAATCAGAAAAGCTGATTGAGGGGCTGCCGGTAATAATTAACAAACATCCAATGAATACTAATGCATGCATTAAGAAAAATAATACACTAATTAGACACACTCACGCACCAAAAAAAAGAAAAAGAAAAAGGGCCATGTAATTATAGAGAAAAATGTTGAAGGCCTCTGTATATGTTACCTCAATGATTTAATTGTCAAAAAAACCAATTAATTTTACTGTTTTTTGCATTTAAACCAATTATTTTTTTTTTCAAAAATACTATTGAACTTGACAAAAAAAGTTTCAAAAATAACCCCTAGTCAACCAAATAGTTGATATCCTCCAACATATTGATAAATATTTGAAAAAAACCCTACACCATAATTAACCATGGTCGGTCATTATTTTTGAAATTTTTTTGTAAAGTTCAATAGTATTTTTAAGAGAAAAAAAAAATAGTTGATTTAAGTATAAAAAACAGTAAAATTGGTTGATTTTTTTGGCAATTAAGTCTTACCTCAATATATCCAAGATTTTCAGGGTCTAATTCTTCCATAATCAATGAAGCGTATTCCTCTGCCCGCTCTTTCAGCTTGCTTAGCTTGTTTGCAGAAGCACTCAGCATGATTAGCTGCACCAAATAAATTGGCAAGATCCATGTTAAAATTAGAGGAACGTAATCATTTTCCTAAAAATAATTACATAACAGCCGCTCGTAATTGTTGATACGAACCTAACTGTTTGATACTAACTTAATTTTATTATTGAAAAAACTAATCTCCCCTTTCAAAATTAGACCTTAA
>JAUMHB010040738.1:0-18735 GCA_032359685.1 Pittosporum tobira
ATGCGGATGCAGAGGGCATGGGCATGGAATATTGCAATTGGATGGTAGGAGTAACGCGAGGCAGTGATCGAACGAACTTAGCAACGAGGTCGTTGCAGAATTGGGCAGGGGAAAGTGTCACCGACTATTTTTTCCAGGACAGGTGAGGGAGTATAAATCATTGTGGGAGCTTGGCGTTCCTTGTATATGTGTTAATGATGCGTTCTAGACTTCTAGTGTCTATTTGGGTGGGTAAACTGTTAGTAATCTATTGCCTAATTATATGTTTCTTGTTGGTTGCCACAATGAGCGGATTGGTCTCAAGTCTCTTATACGGCCTTGGAGCATTGCACGGGCTTGCGACCACTAAGTCTTTAATAAAGTGGTTTCCGAGCGGACCTCAATCCCGCCTATTCCAATCAAGCCACGAGGATAGAGGCACTTAAAAATATTGAGCAGTGTCAAGTGTCTCTAAGATAATAAGCATCAAACGTGGAAGATTTGGCAACAAAAGGGGTATGTATTATTCCTTTTGCATTTTATATGTACAATGAACAATCTTGGGGCGGATTGTGGCAACAAAGAGTTGATGGGAGCCTCAACGAGTACGGGAATGATGATCAGTTGGCATGGGAATAAAATCATAAGTAGCCAAGTAGTTGTGCTTTATTCATGTCAAGCAAGCCCCAAAGTGTCATTGAAACTTAGAAGTATGTATGTGTGTATATATATATATATATATATATTAGACGTGCAATGAGAACATGGAGGGCATCGGAATGCAACGTTTAGACTAGGTGATGCGAGTAGTATGAGGAAGAGTCGAACAACCCCTGCAACAGAGAAGTTGTAGAACCAGGTGAAGGAAAGTGTCATGGACCATTTCTCCTGGCTCACACAAGGGAGTCTAAATCATTGTATGAGTCCCACATTACTTGCTTATGCACTAATAATGTGTTATATTATATTGTCTATACAGGTGAGTAAAATGTAAAATGTAGATTATTTATTGTGTAATTATGTGTCCTTTGTTGGTTGTCATAATGAGTGGGTTGGACTCGACCCTCAAAGATGGTCTTGAAATATCTCACATGCTTGCAAGCTATAAGTCTGACAATATGTTAACAAGAGATTTGTCGATGCCCTTCAAAATACGTTTGTTCATCTCCTTCCAAATAGTCCACCAAATACTATGAGGAACCAGGTCACGATATTTTCTCCGCTCCTTCCTCGTCGTCACCCTGTTCCACACTATCACCACCTAGCTAACTAATCTTGGCATCACCCAAAAAAGACCACAAAGAAAATACAATAGTCCACAAGAAATATCAATTTGTGCAGTGTTTCCAGCAGCCAGGTAAATTTATTATGATATACCTTGATAATTAGATAGATATCTCATAAGCCATCTGAAATACATTTATTTATGATGATAAAGATTTTCAACATCAAATTTACGGGGATACATATACATCTTCAATAAATTAAATTCAATTATTACGTCTAATTCCCTAAATTATGTTGTTGGTGGATATTAAGAACATTTATCCGAAAGGAGTGGACAAATGTTGATAACATTAAATAAAAAACAAAACAAACAAAAATAAAAATAAAAACAAAACAAAAACCAAAACCAAAACCAAAACCAAAACCAAAACCAAAACCAAAACCAAAACAGAAGCAGAAGCAGAAACAAAACAAAAACAAGAAGGAAAAAAATTGAGAGCAGGACGAGCAGTCTACCATGGAAAAGATAGAGATGGAGGGACGATTACTGAGACATGAAATTAAGCGGGAGTCAAAATGAGTCTCAAGTCTTCTTCTTTGCTTGAAGATTGGGTCGACTACTTGATGGTTGCATGCCTTGCATCTTAATGTTGCGGTGAGGGGGCATGAACATTGGTAGCCTCTTCGCGGTGATTGATTGTTTTACAGCAGCAGAGGGATTGGTGGTGTCTCGGACATGTAGTGAAAACTTCGACCTCAACTGTATTTCCCTTGCCTGATTTATGAAGTCCTCAGGCATGTTAGATACCTGTAAGGCCTGGAGAGAACACAATTTGTCGAGGCCTTTTGGCAGGCCTGAAAGTTTCGGGCAGTAGGCAATGGTTAGCATTTGGAGATTTCCCATTGTTCTGTTATTTATCTCAGTCCACTGTTTGAGGTTTCTACAATGGAGAAGTGATAGCTTCTTTAGCTTCAAGAATCCCCTTGAACCAAATTGTATATTCTCTCCATCATAAGCATTGCACAATGATAGCACAACTAGGTTGGGAAGATTATGGAGAAACAAAAAGGGATCATCAGTCAGATTGTTGTCCCACAAGTAGAGGTACTCTAGAGCATGTAACTTAGAAACCCAATGGAGCAAATTACGAGCTGGACCTCCAAATCGTAGCTTTACAAGATTGTCATGTGGATTGCATGAAATCAAGTCAATCTTTTCCTTTTCCCTCACGCATTTTACAGTAAAGGAGCGGAGGAGCTTCATTTGGTCAATAGATTCAAAAAGATTCACTGAATGGACACTTTGAACTTCACCTAGCGATAACTTTTGGAGTTGAGGAAGATGTGTTAGTCCTTTTGAGATGCCATTTGTAAGTTTGAATCCAGCAAGCGTTTGAAGATTCTTCAAAAGTTCAACTTCCACCTTGAGATTCACCACGGTATCACTGTATGACCCTGCAAGAAGAAGGTGCCTCAACATTGCCAAGCTTTCTAAGCTAGCTGGCAAGTCCTTCACAAAGGTGTCCCTGATATCCAGAGTCTCTAACCTATGCAGCTTATTGAGTGATAAGGGTAACTTTTTTAGTTTTGTGCCCCTCAAAGATAGATAACGCAGTAGAACAAGATCTCCTATTGCGTTGGGCAAGGTGTCATCAGGTAATTCTTGAAGTTCCAGCACAGAAAGTAGTTTGGATGTGCTGAAGAGAGGCCGGGGTACTTTGAGCTTGAAAATTGCAAGAAACGAATACAATCCGCCAAAGTTTAGCTTATCGATATCGTCCTGAGCCAGGCGGCTACTAGTAGCAGAATGCACGAAAAGACGATGGGGTCTTTTTGTATATGCGTTATCTCCAGTACCATCAATTATAGTAAAGAAGTATTGATCTTGTTGACACCTTGTAAGAGCATATTCTCTCATTGGACCAACTACTCGACATGTTTCAACTCCCCCATCCATACCCACCCTAGCAACTTGAATCATGTTCCTCTGGATAAGCTCTTCTAACTGAAGCTTGGCAACCTCCTCAGGTGTCAAGTTAGCCTCAGTTTGTACGAAGCCCTCTGCAATCCATAGCCTTTGCAATTTTTTGCACGAGATCTCAAATTGAGAGGGAAATGAGGCTGCAAACAGAAAGCAGCTCTTGAGCACAGGACTCAAATCAGCATAACTTAATGGTATGAAGCTTAACGGAACGTATTGAGCTTCCTTGAGTTTACAGTGGACGCTGTTCCATTCTTGACTTTTCATTTGCTTCGTAGAGAGCATGCCTCCCACTGTTGCGATAGCAAGTGGGAGACCGCCACAGACACTCAAAATATCATCTCTTTCACATTGTACAGATGACCACAATTGAGATCCATCAACGCCTAGGCAGGCACGCTTCCGAAGTAGGTTGAAAGCATTTTGTGGGGTTAGTCTCTGAAGATCAAGAACATGCCTATAATCAGGTGAACCTTTTTGGGATGTACAGATTATTTTTGCCTCGCAGGCTTGAGGCAGGGCAACTAACTTTACAAAATTTAACAGTACTGTTGGAACATCGTCCAAGACTAGTAGAAAACTCCTCCCTGTCAACTGCTGATGGATCATATCTGTCAAGGTTGCTTCATCAACTGAATCTATTTTGTTTGGCACCATCACAGACATGCTTTGAAGTATACCTTTCAAGATGTCTCGCAGAACATGCATGGAATTAGGATTTGGAGGCACAAAGATCCAAGCATGACAATCAAAATTTAGCTTGACACGATCATAAATTGCAGCTGCTAGCGTGGTCTTGCCAATTCCTGGCTCACCAGTCACGCCTATAACCATTGGAGGACTAGACTCTCCTTTCACCTCTGCCTGCAGCCAACTCTCGAGCTCATGTTCCTCCATTTGCCGCCCTATCAAGGTTACTGATTCAAGAATAGTTTGGACGGTCTTCCCCAATTCACGCTTTGACACAATATCACCAGTAGTTTGTGACACGATTTGCATATCTGTAGCATCCCAATTGAGTTTCCTTATTTCTTCAAGCACCGTTCTGGAGAAACGTTGAAGTAATTCCAACATTTCAATACCCAAGAAGCCCTTGGTCCAGTCAGTGATAGAATCAGAATAAGTAGACTCAGGATTTTGCAATAATGGTATGCGATCATCTTCTAATGTTGATAAGTTCAAACTACTACTCTCCATTGGATGATATGGATAGACCTTAGATGTGGAGGAGGATTTAGGGAATTTAGACAGGAACCTTTGTATCTTAGCATAAACACTCTCAAAACTTTTGATAAAAAAAGGGAAATAACGCAACTTGTTGTACAGAGAACCAGTATTCATGTTGCATAGATGTAAATCATATGCAACAATGATTTCTTCAACCTCCGTGGCTAGAGCTGCAACTCGTGAAACCCATTTCGAAATCTTGCCATAAGTTTCTACCTTGCGCTCGCCATCATAGACTTGATGATCTCTCCTCCAGTCTGCATAATGGAGGTATCTCTTCCATTCTGCATCACTGAGGAATCTTAGTAAGGAATCAAGTAATTTCTGGATATCCCGAAGGTGGACAATGATTCGTGGGTGAGGTTTATGGCATGCAAATTCTCCCAATCTTCGATATAGATTGCCAACTGCAGCTGCCATATATGTTTTTAGAATGGATAAAAATAGGAAGCAAAATGATCAATACAATCTAATTAATTGATCTTTTAGACAAATCAAAGGAGTAGGCTAGATTGAGGATTATACTGTATTTGCTTGGATGCAAATAGATTTCTAACAAGGATAAAGATTGCATGATGAAAGCCTGAATGGGAACCCAATACATATATATAACAAACTCCTTGCTTAATTACCTAGAATTTGTTCCCTAATAATATATTGACAAGTAGATGTGTCGGAATTTAGACTTGCTTATTTAAAAACTTCAGTTGCAGGTCCCGTGAAGTTTCTATTAAGTCAACGATGCATGTCATAGTAAACTGAATCACACACCTGGTCATAGCATTAAGATATCAAGAGTATGTCAGAATCAGCCATCAGGCAACCAACGCATTTATCACACGGTGCAATAGTCTAATAGATGACTATATACGAAAGAAATGCAAGATTTTAATATTTGATAGCCAAATAAAGGATCGAGGCAGCGCATTATGATTGAGGAAACTTCATATTCACCAGCATTCTTTCCACGCTTTTAATATAACTATAAATTCATAATCTCAGCAGAATACAGGGCCGGTTCTTGGCTGATTCTTATTTTGACTTCACCAATTCAACCATTTTTTTCTACCGTCCCTGAAATTAACTAGATGATATGCACAGCAGCTTGTGCCAATATTCCATTACATAATAACAGAATAAATTACTTTGACATTTATTTTACTTTGATTATACTTCAAGTAATTGCAACGCGAGATCAATCCTTTCTCTAACATATACTCCCTCCATCCCAAATGATAGGAGTACTTGCCTTTGTTACTTTACGAAGGCAATTGCTCTTACAATTTGAAACTGAAATAGTATCGTATTTACCTTTGATCTAACTCAACCACATAAATTTTATCACATAGAGATTACATAAGTACCGTAATGAATGACTGATACAAGCTGAAAGTTCAGTTGGCTTCATGCTTAATTTACTATGTCAAATTAAAGTGAATTATTAAAGATATTGGTACAACTTTAGCTGCAGACGACTTGTGAAAATAACTAGAACAAGTCTACAGGAAATTTCGCTGAATATCGTATCATATGAACAGACTATAATCCTGGTCCGAACGGAAGAATTTTTTTCACTGAATTTACATCAATATATAAAACTCGTAGCTGGGGCTTCAGAAAATGGCTTGCCGGTCAATCTCAGTAATGGTAACTTGGTAATTAAGTTGGTTTCTTTCGCATCACTTTACACGACCTTCACTATTTCATTTTCTAACTTCTTAAATAATTTTCAGTCTTCTTCAAGGGCCTGCTGTCACGTTCAGCAAAATTCAGTGAAGTTGCATAGAGAGAGAGGAAAAAAAAAAGCATCTGGCGAAAATTCTCATTCAGAAAAATGTTTAAAATATGCATATTGCTGAATTAAAATGCTGATAAAACTGGCACATCGTCTTCTTCCCTATGACAGATGATCTTGGTATGAGAATCTTTAACCATCCTAAAATGAAGTTAACTAAAATTTGTTTGATTGTTAAGAACTTAGAAAATAGAGAGCAAATCAAAAGAGAAAAATCACAAGAAAACCCTAATTCGATCGAAAATATAAGACTACCCCCAAGAAAAGTCTTGTTTGGCCAAACTTCTATTTTGAAGAAAGTCTTATTCATATTGAATTTGATGATAGCACAACTGAAAAATATTCTCAAGTTTATCATCATAATTTCATTATCATAATATTACGCTAATCACTTACACACACACACACGTGTGTGTGTGTATATTCCCTAATAATTGTTAATTTAGCAACTAGAACTCTTTTTATGGAAACGAAGTATTTTCACATTGTGAAGTCTATGACCATATTCAATACAACTGGCTAACGAGTATAATACATGTAAAATAAACCACAGACAGAGAGGGAGAAGAAAAATAAATAAATCATAAGTTGACATACTTCAAACACCCCATATTCCTCTTGTTGGCATGCTTGTAAACCATACATGCACATTCAACCATCAAATATCAAGCTAGTTCAAGTTCGGAAAGGGATCCATTAGTCATAAAAGGAAGCTAGGTTCACAACCTTCCCTTTCTCTCTTCTCCGTATCTGAAGAAAGCCTTCAGAGCCTCAGCCCCTACCATTCTGTTTTAAAAAATCAAAGCTGGCTAGCAATCTCTCGTTTTATAATTTATTCAGTACTTCAATTGCATCTCACGCATCAATCATCTCATTAGTTTTTTTTTTTTCACATTTTGTGTTTTCATTTGGTCTATTTTACTTTGTCTTATACTCCTTATCGATTTAGGAGTTGGTTTATGCATTAACAAACACCAAAACACCATATAATACTTCTAGAAAGTTAAAAATTGAATAGTTCAAACTAATAATTACAGTACCATACCATGTAAAAATTGTAACACTAACATACGTACAGTATCCCCTAATCCAGAATGAATCTCAGTTCACCATAGTTTGAAGGGGTCAATTACCTAGAGAGACAGGAGAAGAGAACTGATAAACATATTAAATATTAAATATTTATCCCTATATTTTATGCTTTTATAATAATAAAAATAATGTTAATTAATATATTTTATTTTATTTTGCATGACAATTAGAGTGGAGCTATCTAAAAGTTGAATTATTGATAAATCTCATCTAAATAAGAAGATAAAGTGATAACCGATAAGAAGATAAAAATAAGGAGATGAGATGAGATGAAACTTCAACCCTAATCTTGAAGGTTATAAATAGAGCAAATGAGAGATCAACCAGAAAATGATTATTTATTGTACCTTTCCTAGAGAGAAAAGAGATGATACAGATCGCTCCAAATTAGGGTTAGGGTTTTTACCTTGGCCCTAATTAGGGTAACGTAGCATCCCATGTGGCAACTCAACGCTCGCATGGCAGCTTATCCGGTCGGCCATTCTCAAGGCTCGGCGACCCGCCTCGCCCAAAGAAGGATCAGCCCCTGCATTCGGCATCCAGCTCGGCCAATCGGCCTCTAAGGGGTTTCGCACCAGCATTAGTCCACCCAAGTCATCGCCGTCAAGAACTCCCAAACTATACGTCTTCGGCCCAGGCCTCCCCAAGTAGCGGATCCACTCCGCTCCATCGACTGGGCCCGGCCCTGTCTGGTCCGGGTCCAGCAGCCCGAAAGCCATAAAACAAGTTCCCAGGTGGTATCCAATCAGCTGCCTAACCCTACAGCCCTGTCAACTCAAAGAAGGCACGCCATACCTTCTGTCAACTCACAGCAGGTGCATCATGCCTACTTTATCGAACTATGGGCCAAGGTAAGCTCTTCAAATACTGTCTCATTTGCACAAATGAGGGGGGGCCCCGCTCTGAACATAAAAAAGAGCCAATACTCTGCAAAAATACTGCCAAACTCATCGGAGAAAAATCTCTCTCAAAATACACCGGTAAACCCTTCCCTCTCTCACTTAATATTCAGATTACCACCTTAATCTCAACTAACTTAAGCATCGGAGAGGGGAACAATGGAGAAAACCCCCTCGTGTTGCCCGTGTTTCAGCTAAACTTGTTGCTGCTGACATGTGCCCAGTTGGAAACAAGATTTGGACTTGGTCAAAGGTCAAAGTGGTCACAACAATTGGCACTAGAAGGAAGGCCTCTCTGTCCTACATGATCTAGCTCCATACTAAACCTTTTCAGCACACATATCAGCCCATCAGAGTACTGTAAACCCCACACCGGAGAAAACCCCCTCGTGTTGCCCGTGTTTCAGGTGAGCTCATTTTTGCTGACGGGTGTCCAACTGGAAACAAGGTTTGGACTTAGTCAAAGGTCGGGTTGGTCCAAACAATTGGCGTTAGAAGGAGGGCCTCTCTGTCCTACATGGTCTATCTCCATACTAAACCTTTTCAGCACACATGTCAGCCCATCAGAGTACTGCAAACCCCATGTCGGAGATGCACGACGCCAAAAAAGCACATAGAATGAACCCCGAGCCCCGGGAAAAAAAGGGTCAATGATGTTCCACTCAACTCCGGGTACAGCATCCCTGAGGCAACCCTGCCCGGCTTCCAACGCCGTTCCTGAGCGCAAAAGAAACGTGACCAGAGGTGACATAGGAAGGCACAGGGTACCAAGATGCTCGAGACCTCCTAAACTCCTGCCAGAACGAGAGGCTCGCAAAGTTGTTCCAAGAACGGCACAACATTACTCTCGAAATCGAGAGGTTGAGGGGCAAATGCGTCATGGAGGATAACCGGCCTCATCAGGCTGGCGCCCAACACAAACACGCCCGCTCTCCCACCCATCATCCCTCCTGGACAAATGAGCCTTGACACTGGGTGCCACAGCATCCACACTAGGACAAGCGAGCCCATTCCCAGTCTCCCTAACGACCCGAGTGGAGGGAATTAGAGGAGTGCAAAAAGAGGATTGAGTCCCTTGAAAAAATATTAGACGATCAGGAAGTCATGCCAGAGCAACGGATGACCTACCCTAACTCTCCAGAGCCCGACCCTGGAGGCATCCAAATCGCCTTACCGGAGGCCGACGGTAAATTACTCATGGACTTCTGCCCAGCACCTGAACCAGCACCCCGGTCATCTGAACCGGCAGCTTCAGCATCAATTTCTGCTCAACCTCACGACTCAGCGTCAAAACTATAGTTGAAAAACCTACGCCGTCCAACAGGCCCACGTCCTTGCTTCCCCTCCCGACGAAATACCGATCCCCGGCACACCGGTGAGAAAAGAGGACATGGTTAACAAAAGATCAAAGACCCAGTCCGTGTAGAATCTGTGGTCCCCGACCTCATTGATCGCTTGGACCATGGGACCTTCGAAGACCGAAGACTGAAGACCTAGTCCTTGTAGAATTCGAGGTCCCCGACCAGCGGGCCTCATTGATTGCCTGGACCATGGGTAACCGAAGATTCAAGCTCAAGGCCAAAAATTCAAGTTCAAGGCAGAAGACAAAAGTTCAAGCCCGAAGATTGAAGTTTAAGGCGGCCTCACCTGTGATGATGAGTGACATACTACAGACGAGGGTACATTGCTCTCGTGTGTTAGTCCATTGTAGGCTGAGACCATTCTCGAAGAACTCCATAGCGAAGAAAAGATTGGTCAGGCAATTTTTATTGAACAATCAGGCATCAATAGTTTTCTCGTCCGCAAACGACAAACTTTACCAGTCGAACAATCTTCATTGCACGACCATACATTGTATCAGTTTGATCGCCTACATGCGATAAAATTCCTTACCAATAAAAGTTTGAGCATAAT
Source organism: Pittosporum tobira (assembly GCA_032359685.1). NCBI lineage: Eukaryota > Viridiplantae > Streptophyta > Magnoliopsida > Apiales > Pittosporaceae > Pittosporum > Pittosporum tobira. The sequence continues at coordinate 10,115 of JAUMHB010040738.1, forward strand.
CAAATAACTCGTGGTCCTATTTTACTTATGCATTCCAACCGTGCGGCCATAAACACTTAGTCCGAGGAGCACGAATAGACTAACCATGCTTATGTTTCGCTCACACACTCCATCCGCGCACAAGTAAATATAATCGCAATACAAGCTCCTTGGCATGCTTATGTCACTTGGTTCGAGGAATGTGTAAGTGAAACATAAGTATGGTTAGTTTACTCGCGACTCCCCCCATAGGCTGCTCCTCCGGCTCGTCCTAAGGCTCTGAGTTAACGGCCTCTGGATCCTCCAAAAGGTCCATGACCATCTTCATGTCCATGCCCCTTTTAGAGCCCCGATGGACCACTTTTTTAAAGCTCTTCAAAAACTGGCCGGCAGAGGCCTCAAGGATTTTCGCATGACATTCAGCCGAGCCATTAAACTCCTCAGCTGCCCTCTCTGCCCTCTCGGAGGTGACTTCAGCTTGTCTTTACAACCAGCCTCCTTGAGCTTCTAAGCATCCCGCTCGGCTTCAAGCTCCTTGTTAAGAGACACTAAGGTAGCCTCTGCCTGCATGGCCCTCGCTTTAGCAGCCTCCACCCCCTTAACCCTCCTGGCGACCTCCGCAGTGGCCCTCGCGGCGCTCTCCTCGGCCCCTTTCAGCCATTGCTACAAGTTGGCAGCCTCCTTAGTGGTCCTGCCAGCGGCCATCACCTCGGTGTTGACCCCCTCCACAGCGCCCATCATCTAGCTCATCGCCTGCAACAACAAGCCGAACGGCATCATAAAAAAACACGTGTTAAAAACATAGGAACAACAAAGACATATTTGAACCATCTAGAAGGTGACTTTTATGGCGCGCTCGGGGTAAGCGGTCGAGCTAATCTCCTTCCGGTCCCCATCCAAAGGAAGATTCTTCAGCAAAGCTCTCATCGCCTTCTTCCCTCGGTTGTCGTTCAACACCGATCTCCCGACAGGAACCGACCACATATTCAATAGGTCCGCACCCTCAGTGGACTTCTGCTTCTTCTGGGAGTCGGCCCGGGCCTCGCCCTCTGCAGGCCTCTTCCCGGCGGGCCCTTTCGCAGAAGTCGCCACAAGCTTCCCCTTGCCAGTCACCTCCCTCTGGTCAACCGCCACCGACTTCCCTTTGTCAGCTGGCCCCTCCACTTGAACAGGGCCGCCAGCAGGAGCTTTGGGGGCTGGTCGTGGCTGGATCAGCACCCCAGTAGAGCTTGGCCTTTTTGGGGATCCCCTGAGGCTTGCCCCAAAGATGCTGCCTTGGATTTCTCCTGGGCCATCTGTTTGGCTCAAGCAAACATCTCGTCTACACCTACAAAATATGAAGATGATGTCATACAACTAGACCCAGGTAGAAAAATAATACTAAAGCAAAAAAGGAAGGGTCCCTAAACCTACATCCATGCTCTCGCAGCCAAGTATTGTCCTTGGTCACGGAGTACGACTAGGGGCTCTCTACCTTGCCCATGCTGGCGAACAAGTTGCATCCTTCTAGCGCCCTCCCGGACAATTACACCGGCCAGTGGTATACCATCTTACACAGCCTTCCCCACTCGGGCATACCCATCAGATCAGCCCCCACGATGAAGAACCACTCCGTTTTCCATTTCTTGTGCGTCGACACTAGGGCGATCCACTTTGGCCTCCTAGGTTTCTTGTTAATTGACCAGAAGGAGGCCTCTGACCAGGCTACAGAGAAGGTGTATCAGAAATAATCCACTCGGGCCTCCATGCCCGTGCGGTGGCATTGGGCTAAGAAACCCATGATCTGAACATAAGAATTGGGTGTCAGCTAGCCGACGTCAACCCCCAACAAGGTGAGGAGATAATAGATAAAGGGGTGGACTGGGAACCTAAGTCGTCCCCTCAGATGGTGTTCGCTAACCCCTGCCCAGATCCCCTCCGGCCTACTGTGGATGTACTCTCCCCCTTCGGGAGTCAGACCCTATACTCCAGGATCTGGTACTCCTCAATAATCGTCTCCAATCGGCGATAGGTCAATAAACTATGCATATTGCAGTCCAGATGGTGGACCCAGTCTCTGTACTCCGCCTCCCCTCCGAGATCCTCAACATCATCTCTGAAGCCATTATCCGACTCAGCCTCCCCACCGTCAACCTCACTTGAGGTTGCCTTGTCTCCGGGAAAGTCCCTCGGCAAAACCACCACCCTGTCACGGGGCCCTACCACCTCTTGCACACGAGAGCCACCAACATCCGCAGAAATAGACTCCATACCTACCACCTCATTTTCCTCAACTACATTAACTAACTCAAAGCTCCTATCTTGGGCCATCTAATAAGACCTAAAGGTAGCTAAAACTGGAAAAAAGTGAGAGTCAAAGGATGGCTTACTTGGTAAAACTTGGAAGTTTCAAGTTTTCCCTGCGACGCAGTACTTCTTTGGCAAAAAGTAGTCTAGATTTTGGTGAAGGCAAAGTGAGAAATGGGGGCACTCCACCCCCTTTTATAGACACCCCAACCCGACGGTTGGGGTTCCCCCTCGAAGATCCAACTGCTATTAAGCGACAGCCGTGTTTCACGCCTTCTAAATAGAACAATTATCACGCAACAATTAATGACATCAAAAGATATGCGAAACGACGTCTCATTAAATGGTCTGAAAAGGTGTACACACGCTGACAAAAATTCAAAAATAAGGCTCCCCCGAGCAGCCTGGGTCCCAACCCTATGCAAACGTGGTGAAATCTTCATCCCAGATACTCGAGGTCTAATCGGACTCAGAGCCTGCCGGCACATTAAAGTATCCCACAAGATTGGGGGGGCATTGATGAAGATCCCCCCAAATTAGGATTAGGGTTTCCACCTTGGCCCTAATTAAGGCAACATAATATCCTACGTGGCAGCTCAACACTCGCATGGCAGTTCATCCGGTTGGCTATCCTCAAGTCTCGGTGACCCGCCACGTCCAAAGAAAGATCGCCCCCTACATTTGGCATCCAGCTCAGTCAATTGGCCTCCAAGGGGTTTCACACCCGTATCAGTCCGCCCGGGCCATCGCCATCAGGAACTCCCAAACTATGCGTCTTCGGCCCAAGCCTCCCCAAGTAGCGGATCCACTCTGCCGCATCGACCAGGCCCAACCTTGTCTGGTCCGGGTCCAGCAGCCTGAAGGCCATAAAACAAGTTCCCAGGCGGTGTCCAATCAGCAGCCTAACCCTGCAGCCCTGTCAACTCAAAAGAGGCGCATCATACCTGCTGTTAGTCAACTCATAGCAGGCACACCATGCCTACTTTATCGGACTGTGGAACAAGGCAAGCTCTACAAATGCTGCCTCATTTGCACAAATGAGGGACCCCCCACTCTGAACACAAAAAAGAGCCAATACTCTGCAAAAATACCGGCAAACTCACCGGAGAAAAATCTATCTCAAAATACACTGGTAAACCATTCCCTCTCCCATTTAATATTTAGATTACCACCTTAATCTCAACTAACTTAAGCATCAGAGAGGGGAACGAGTGAACAAACCCCCTCGTGTTGCCCGTGTTTCAGGTGAACTTACTCCCGCTGACGTGTGCCCAGCTGGAAACAAGGTTTGGACTTGTTCAATGGTTGGAGTGGTCACAACAAGAGAGCATTCATATTTTGTCTCTTCTAGTTTCAAGTGTACTCCATTACTCAATTCAATAAAATTTTTCTATTATTTTACTCTTCATTTAGTGTTAATTAATTCTAGTTCGTTCTTTTTAATTATTAGTTTTCAATTACTTCAGTAGCAATTAGAAAGTATTATATTTGTCTATGATTAATTTCATGGCTAGCTAAATCATTAGATTTAGAATGGTGATGAAGCGATGCATTCATAACAAATATATTACTCCTCTTTAATTGTGCTTAATGTTTTATTAATTTTCCTTATTATTTCTTAACTAATTTAATAGTTAAGAAATATCTTTATTCATAATTTTCAATGAATTATTTAATAAAGAAATTTTAATGGGCTATTGTTAATAATGATTTTTTCATAGCCCATGTTTGCCCAGTTAATACAAAATTCACTATATTAAAAGGAAGAAAACTATTATTTATTTATTTATTTTTCAAACTATATATAGTTATTAGTGGTATATAGTTTTATTGATAAAATGAGAAGAGAAAATTAAATTGTTATGTATTGCTTAGCGGATTCTAAATCCTAGATTATGTTCTCATAAATAGTTTTATCCATTTTTAGTATAATATTTCTTTTATATCGTTTAGTCTAAATTAATCACCTTTCCAAATCATTATTTCTAATTTGCGTGAAAATAATTTTAAAAAAATATTAAAATTAAACTAGTCTCTGTGGGATTGACCTGTACTTGCCAAGGTCTATAATTAGACACTGTTCACTTGCAGTATTTTTAACACGTCAAGTTTTTGGCGCTGTTGTTGGGGACTAGTTTTAATTTATTTTTCTTAGTTTTATTTTCTTCGAATTAGTTTTTTTTCTATTATCTTGAAAAAATAATTAAAAAAAAATTTAAAAAATTAAAAAATTTAAGTTTGATTTTTATTTATTTATCTTTAATTTTTTTTAGTTTGTTTTTAAAGGCTTATTATTGGCTTTGGGAAAAAAGGAACAAGGCCAGTAAACGATTAACAAGAGATTCAAAACAGAGCTACACAAGAAATTAATTCAGCAATTGAGGTAAATCGAATACTCGAAACGGATATTGTTAAAAATTATTGTTGCTCTTTGAGGTAACCCGATCTCCCTCTGTTTTTCTTTTTTTTATGTTTTAGTTAGTAGCTCTTTGTGCAGTGCATAATCACTCACGTAGAGCACATCATGCTTTAGGTTGTTATTTTCTTTTATTTATTTATTTATTTATTTATTTATTTTTGCATTATAATAAATTATGGCTTGTTGAAGCACAAAAGGTACGTACCATCGTTTATCTACTTTAGTTAAGTCACGTAGTTAAGCATCTTATGTGTTTATTGTTTTTTCTCTTGTGTATTGCATCACTCTTAATTAATTTTAAGGGCAAGAACTTGTAGCACAAAATAAGGTGGGGATTTCATCACCCTTCCTTGGCCCAAAAACAATTAACCTCATTTTGCATAACCAAGCTTAATTAAAATCAAGTAGACGTTGCCCCCTAGGATCTTCGAGCTCAATTAAGAACAAGTGATTTTTTTAAGAGATCAAATTCAAAATCGGTCTAGTAATAGGTGTCTAGGAAAGTGTTCAAAAAGGCAAAGTCTTTAAAGAAAAATAGGTTATTTAATTAGTCACTGTTTTAACGGAGAGACTCCCTACTGGACCTTGCACTTACCTGACCAATTGGTTTGATTAACTTTTATTTGATAGCTTTAAAAGGGAACTTACCAGTTATGAGCTGTCTAGATTTTTCTTAGGGAACCCTAGATTTAGGATTTTATTTGATTTTATTTTTGTGCGACTTATGTTACGTGCTTGCTTGCTCGGTAGTTGTTGGGACCAACCCGACTATTGACCAAGTCCAAACTTCACTTCCAGCTTGGCACACAACGGCAAGAGTAGGTTCACCTGAAACACGGGCAACACGAGGGGTTTGTTTTCTCCTTCCCCTCTCCGATGCTTAAGTTAGTGGTGAGATTAAGGTATAATCTGCGTATTAAGATGGAGAGGATGATGTTTACCATAGGTTTGAATGTGTGTTTTTGCAGAGGTTTGACCACTTTTTTGTCTTGAGAGCAGGATCCCTCATTTGTGCAAATAAGGCCGTATTTGTAGAGCTGGACATGACTCGCAACCTGATAAAGTAGGCATGGTGTGCTTTCTTTGAGTTGACAGGGCTGTCAGGGTCAGGCAGCTGATTGAACACCATCTTAGAACTTGTTTTATGGCCTTTGGGTTGCTGGACCTGAAGCAGGCTGAATTAGGCCTAATCGATGGGATGGATTAGGCCTTTTAGCCAGGAAAGCTTGGGCCCGAGACGCATAGTTGGAAAGTCCTTGATGGCGTTGGTCCGGTCGGTCAGAGATGGATCCCAACTCCTTCCGGGGGCCAAGAACCGAGCTCGATCATTTGCGCGAGACGAATAGCCGAGTCTCAAGTGGCCGATCATAAGAGTAGCCACACGGGGTGCCACGTTGCCTTGATTAGGGCTAAGATGAAAATTCTAACCTAATTTGGGATTATCTCCATTAGTAGTGTATGAAAAAATGGATCAAGGATCATAAGAATCGATTAGTAAGCGTGGATAAGACTGAGTCTGAGACCTATGGTCTTGAACTAGAAATCATGGGTGATAATGCACTTCCCATAGTTTTAAAGGACCATTGTTATCCAGCTCGGTCCGCATAACCATCATGTATTAAGTTGTCCCCTGTCAATGGTAACAATTTTGAACTTAAACCTCATTACATAAATATGTTACCTAAGTTCACTGGGGTAGAGGATCCATATACCTTTGTTCAAGAATTTGAGGAAGTTTGTAGTCTCTTTAAAATTCAACAACTAACCGAGGATTCTGTGAGGTTGAGATTCATCATCTTTGTCTTGAAAGATGGTGCTAAAAAGTGGTTGTCCACTCTTTGTATGAACTCCATCACTACTTGGGATGAGTTTGTTGTCGTGTTCCTAAAAAAATATTTCCCAAATCATAAGACAACAAAGTTAAGAAATAAAATAAGTCAATTTTTTCAATTTAAAACTAAGTCATTTTCAATAAATTTTGATCAATTCAAAGATTTGTTGGCCTCATGCCCACACCATGGGATTGAAAAGTGGAGGCTATGTCAAATTATTTACGAGGGGTTAAATAATTCTTCTAGAACCATGTTAGAGTCGATGTGTCAAGAGGACTTCATGACCAAAGATGACAATGATGCTTAGGAATTTTTAGAAGGGTTGTCAGAAAAAACCAACCAATGGGAAAATAATAGGGAGCTCGATAAACCTAGTCCATCTAGGGGAATCCATGTAGTTGGGAATTCTTTTGCTGCTAAGGCAAAAATAGTTACCTTAGTTAAAATACTTGAAACTTTAAAATGTCGAGGGTCCTCACAAGTGAGCCAAGTCTCTATCCCAATGTGTCTTAATTGTAATTCACCAAATCATGTGGTAGAAGAGTGTCCTAGGTTCATGAACCAAGTTAATGATGGATTTGAACAAGTAAATGCCATGTATGAAAGACCTAGGAATGATCCTTTCGCACCAACTTACAATCTCGGTTGGAAAAATCATCCCAATTTCTCTTGGAACCAAGGTCCTTATCATAATGGTAATTCTAGCGAAATCAATCATTCTTTCCTAACCCATCAAAGGCAGAATCCTGGCCTATATCAAAGTCCTAATCTAGCACCTCCTTGTCCACTAGGAATTCTAATTGGACACGAGAAAAAGTTCAGCCATTTAGAGATAAGTATAGAAGCTTTGATTAACTCTTAACACACTTTCCAATAGTCGACTAATCAATTGCTACAGTCGAACAACCAAGCAATAAATTGTTTGGAAGTTAAATTGAGTCAATTGGCTAGTGCAACGAATGAAAAAGAGAAGAGAAAAATTCCTAGTCAGCCTGAGGTTAACCCAAGAATTCTAATGTCAAGTTAAAAATCCTATTAGGGTAACTCGTGTGATAATAATCCAATCGATCGATAAATGTTGTTATGACTTTAAAACATGGAAAAAGTTTAATAATCACACAGGAAATGAAAGTGAAAATGAGCACAATGAAATCCCAAATGAATCAAACTCTAAGTTAAGTCAAACTGAAGAGCTCACAAATTCTAAGTTAATAGGATTATCCAATGATCCTACTTCAAAGAATACTCAAAACTTAACTGATGAGTCAAATGAAAAGGTCTATAAGCCAAAAGCTCCATTTCCTCAAAGACTTTTTTCTAATAAGCAGTCGGCTCAATGAGACAAAATTCTAGAAGTCTTTAAGCAAGTGAAAATTAATATTCCACTTCTAGATGTCATTCAACAAATTCCTTCATATGCTAAGTGTCTAAAAGATTTGTGCACCCATAAGAGAACTATTCATGTTCCTAAAAGAGCCTTTTTGACAGCCTATGTCAGATCCATCTTGTCATGTCAAGTACCTATGAAGTATAAGGACCCCGGTTGTCCTACCATTTCATGCATCATAAGTAATATTCTCATCGGAAAAGCCTTGCTTGATCTAGGAATGAGTGTGAACCTACTACCATTTTCAATGTATAAGACACTAGGTCAGGGGGAGTTAAAAAAGACAGGTGTCACACTCCAATTAGCCGATCGTTTGGTTAAAGTTCCTAAGGGATTGTGGAGGATGTTCTGATAAAAGTTGGGGACTTTATTTTCCCATCGATTTCGTGGTTCTTGAAACCCAGCCTGCGTCACAATAAAGGACCAAATTCCTATCATATTAGGAAGGCCATTTTTGGCTACATCTAACGCCTTGATCAATTGTTAAAATAGGTTAATGAAACTAACATTTAGAAATATGACGATTGATCTTAATATCTTTAATGTCGAAAATCACCCTAGTGATTATTTAGACTAACCCACTGGAGTGAACTTAATCCAAGAAATGTCTGAAAATGAATTAATGAATAAAGAAGAAGTTCTAAATTTTTGTCTAAATCACTTTGGTAAAAATTGGGATGATGAGGAATACATAAATGAGGTTAATGAATTATTGGAA